>SNQJ01S0053015.1:71448-115800 GCA_010110895.2 Picea sitchensis
TTTTCTAGGGGTAATTTGAGTTTAGCATGAATCAAAAAGTTTCATGTATTTCAGAATTTAGATTGTCCCATTTTAAACCAATCCAAATGTTCAGAAAATTGACCAAAATTCTGGATTTCTAACTTTTTTATTTATACATGTGATTTTTTTTTGTGATCCTTTTTTAGTGAATGTTTATAATAAACTTGTTTGTGGTGGGGGACAAGGGACCCCCTCAACCCAGCAATTTGACTAGTAAATTTTACCAAGGTGTATATACCCTACAAATACATGTTCTTAACCATTAGACCCACTCAGACTGACCCACTCAAACTGTATATTTCAACTTAAAAGCCTTTAAATTTAAATTATGATTTTCTTTTATCTATAAAAATAAAAGTTAAAACACGAATAAAATAATGTTGGGTTTGATTAAATTAATTCAGTGATTTCAGACTGGATATATATTCAGGTCATGACGAACCAGATGCATGGTCCTAGTACCAACAATCCAAGGGAGAGGCCACTGGGTAGATACCTTCGACACTTCAGAAGATAATTGTGAACTTTAAAAAGTATTAACAACATAAAGTATTTTGTTTTAAATGCCCTCACCATAAACAAAACAATGCATTTCTTTCTTGGAGTATTTGGACATAGAGTTTGTTTGAAGAAGGTTTTATTTTTTCTTAAACTAAGGCCAAAGGCATAGAATTTGTTTGAGCAAGGTTCTATTTTTTTCTTAAACTAAGGCAAGGTTCTATCACTTCTCAAGGAATAGTTTGATTTCCGTTGCTTCTTTATAGAGAAAAATCAAATTATTTGTCCAGATAACCCAAATTGTTTAAGTGTATGTATATTCATGAAATCTATATTGTAATGTGTATTATTTATTATACACATCCCTTATTATTATCCCACTTATTATCCCACGGAACTGGAGCTGTCAAACCAAAATATTCATTTTTTTGGGACTCAAAGTATTCAAATGTTTTATTAAATACACTTAGCATATAAACAAGTATGAAAACACATCATTGTCAATTGGATACACTTATATATTATATATTAATAGTGAATTTTGCATATAAATAAGTATGAAATGGAATTTTTCATATAAACAAGTATGAAAATACATCATTGTCAATAGATACTTTTATATATTAATTTTCACTATTAGTAATCTATATTGTAATTAGAAATTAAATAACAATTAAAATATAATTAGTAGAAATAAATATTTATTTTGTTTTAAATGGGGTCACTATAAACAAAACAATGTGTTTGATCCTATGGTTAGGGTATATATTAGAATTAGGATTAGGGTTATTAGGGTTAGGGTATATATTATATTATATTATATGATTACATAATGGCAAAGATTTCACTTGTGTTATGACTTGTTAAGAATTAATGTTGATTTTTTTGTCATTCTTTATCGGTCTTTATCAACCATTAAAAGAAAAACTCTCTAGTTTATTGATGTGTATAATCTTGTTAATGCATTTCATTTTATGGTTAAGGTATATATTAGAGTTAGGATTAGGGTTATTAAGGTTAGGGTATATATTATATTATTACATAATGATGAAAGTAGATAGATGACAGAAGGAGCAATACTAATTGGTAAGCAATTTTTATAAACACCTCCCAGAATCATAGAAAAAAGGGTATGATTTTTTAGAAGAAAATGAAAAATAATACATTATTTACAGAGGCACCTAACTAGCACCCACAAAAACCTCATGTGTTTCTTGTGTGGTTATATCTGGAGGTTATAGTGGTAGCTGTGGGAATCCATCAGACCCCGTGTCCAAAAAAAACAAAAACACCTAACTTTCACCAAATGAAAACCATGAATTAATTAATAAAAAACTCTCAAACCACTTCTATAGAGACTTGGGAGAATTATAGGGAAAAGGGTATGTTTTTTTAGAAGAAAATAAAAACAACACATTATTTAGAGAAGCACTTAACTTTCACAAAATGCAAACCATAAGTTAATCAAGTTCAAATAACTTTTACAAAATACTAACCTAATTTGTAGAAAATTCTCAAACCACTTCTACAAAAACTTAAAAGAATAAAAAAAGAAATATATAATACTCTCAAACTATTTCCAGAGAAAATTGAGAGAATCATAAAAGAAAACAATCTATTAATTTATAGAAAATTCTCAAACCACTTATACAAAAACTTAAAAGAATAAAAAAAAGAAAGATCTAAAACTCTCAAACCATTTCTACAAAGAATTGAGAAAATCATAAGAAAAATATCTATAAAAAACTATCAGAAAAAGATTTCAAACTTTAAAAAAAACTTGCCAAAACATGAATCATCATTTGACAAATTTGAAACACTTACTAAGTGATCACCTGCATCAAGCACATAACATCACAGCTCCACTTCTCATCCACCTCCTTTCATCCCGCAATTTGCATCAATCACATAACATCATTTCTCTGCCTCTCATCGAGCAAGTGTGTGTACAACCCTCAAAATATAAAAAGCTATTCCATAACAAAGGTTAAATAAGATGAAAATTACCTGGTCAAATATATCAATTAGAGTAAATTTAGGGATTTAAATATACATACATTCCAAGAAAATGATAATAATATAATAGCAATATAATATTATAATATAATTAATTTATATAAAAACATATATTTATTATTATACTTAATAATGGAAGTTGATTAAAAAAACCTAAACCTAGAAAAATTTGGGTTCATATGTACACATAAATCAAGAAAATGTGGGTTGATATATACACATATTTTATGGAAATGATTATAATATAATCATGGATATAATATTATACTAGCACAACGACTAACTCGCGGCTGAGAAAGCCGAAAGGTAGCGGCTGATAACGCGTGCCCCAATATTATATTGAAAATGCGTGCCCCTAATATAAAACGTTTGTGGTAATTTGTTTGGTAATATGAAATGTTTGACTGTATTAGGTTGATAAATAGAACGTGACNTTGCATCAATCACATAACATCATTTCTCTGCCTCTCATCGAGCAAGTGTGTGTACAACCCTCAAAATATAAAAAGCTATTCCATAACAAAGGTTAAATAAGATGAAAATTACCTGGTCAAATATATCAATTAGAGTAAATTTAAGGATTTAAATATACATACATTCCAAGAAAATGATAATAATATAATAGCAATATAATATTATAATATAATTAATTTATATAAAAACATATATTTATTATTATACTTAATAATGGAAGTTGATTAAAAAAACCTAAACCAAGAAAATTTGGGTTCATATGTACACATAAATCAAGAAAATGTGGGTTGATATATACACATATTTTATGGAAATGATTATAATATAATCATGGATATAATATTATACTAGCACAGCGGTTAACTCGCGGCTGAGAAAGCCGAAAGGTAGCGGTTGATAACGCGTGCCCCAATATTATATTGAAAATGCGTGCCCCTAATATAAAACGTTTGTGGTAATTTGTTTGGTAATATGAAATGTTTGACTGTATTAGGTTGATAAATAGAACGTGGCAATTACACATTCTTACAGTAATTTTTTAATGTGATTAGGTAAATGTTAAAAAGTAAACATGTTAATGGATGCCTTGATAAATGCAAGAAAGTTATGAACAATAAATCTGATCCATTGATTTTGGAGGACGACTAAGAATATGCCAACATCTTCAATACATAGCCATCACATTAGGGTTTAAGGTTAAATAAGGTTAAAAGATCATTAATTGTGCCCATTGTCAATAAGTGTACGCTTTGACGTAAATATAACTGTTTTTTTTTTTTTTCTAATAAGGTATTGGGTAAAATTAACGAGCTTTTATAAAAAAAATTAACCTCACTCATGTTCCCACCGAAATAAGTAATCAGGTTGATCATGTTTATCATCCATGAAATGTGGACATTTCTTCCATGTCAAAAAAACTATAACTAATTTATATAAAACATCAAAAAAACTATAACTAATTTATATAAAACATGTATATTTATTATATATACTTAATTAATTAACATAATGTGTTTGTTTGTTTTGTTTTTATTTTTTATTTTTTTTTAAGGTCCCTGAGGTGTAGAACAGTCGGTGACGGAGTGTGTTGTTAAGCCACTCCGTGATGTTAAAGTCATCGGTTCGAAACCTGCGGGGACAAAAAATGGTGTGGCTCAGGAGGTCCCGCACAAATTAACAAACAAAAAAAAAACATAATTTGTTTTTTTCAATTGATATTTAAATCATATTTACACTCTGTTTGAACCATATCAACTCTTAACTTTCTTGAGTTTTTGGTGTCTCCTTTAAATTACCATAGATTTCAAACATAAATAACCCTACAAATAAAACCCTTCCAAACCATTCAAGCTAAAAAAAAATCGATTCGTTAATATAATTTATTATTATATATAATTAAATTGTTTATATATAGGTGTCTCCTTCAAAGTACCATAGATTTCAAACTTGAATAACCGTACAAACAAAACCCTTCCAAACCATTCAAGCTAGAAAAATTATAATTTATTATTATATATAATTGAATTGTTTATATATATAAAAGTAAGTTAGTTTTATTCTATGTTATATAATGCAATATATATAATAACTTTGTTAGTTATTTAATATATAATATATTATACAAGATACTTCTAAAATACTTATAATTATTATATAACAACTAATTAATATAATCATATTATATTATTTATTTTTGTTTACAATCTAAATATTTCATTATTATTTTTAATCTTCATCTTTTAAATCTTCATTAATACATATAACAATAATTAATTTATATATTATATAATGAAGTAATATATTATATATATAATATAATAACAACAAATAATAATATAATAATAATGATTATAACACAATCACAAATATAATATTAAACATAATATCACAATATGACTAACTTATATAAAACATATAATATATTAATTAATTATATATTCTTAATTAATTAATATAATTTATTATATATAGAAAGGTTTTAATAGCAAAGGAGTGTTAGGAATTATATTTCTTTGATATAGGGTTTTCAACTATAGTAATTGGACAAAATGCACCCTTAGATATATTACTCAATTTTATGGTATGCGGGAGTTATCTCTTTGAGTGTCATGTTTAACGCTCAAAGTCCTGATATTCTAAGATATGCAAGAATATGTTTTCCTATGTTGCAAAGGTTAGGGTTTACAGGGTTCTAATAGAAAAGGAGTGTTAGGAGCTATATCTCTTTGATATACCTAAGTGTTTCCAACTAGAACACTTGGTCAGTCTTTCATAGCATTAACCGAGAAGGACAAAATGTACCCTTAGATATATTACTCAATTATCTGGTATGCGAGAGTGATCTCCTAAAGTGTTGTGTTTGATGTACTATATTGAAAAAATGATTTATAAATTTATGTAAGGATTGTCTCAAGTGTGGATAGGGTTTTTTTTATATATCGAGGGTACATAGAAGATTGAATCTATATATAGATTGTGTTTAATGTGGTACTAATTGCTAGGTACCAATAGATGTGTACAAGTGTGTCCAACTAGGCGAGCCTACTTGTATTATCTATGTGTATGCTTCCCAACCACGATTTACTCATTAACTGACATATTGGTGTGTTAAAAAAAACTATAACACCCCTCTAGCCTAAAAGAAAATCTCTAAAAATTGGGCGCATGCATTCACAGGAAAGTGCTATGATACTTGTGGTCTTCCTTGATAGATTAAATGGAGAAATTGAAGCAATATTGATAGAAATGCAACTGTGGGAAGACAATAAAATATATTCAAGGTATTGAATATGCAAAATAGGTAAATATTTATTGATATTCTAAATAAGAAGCATTGTTCACTTACCTTTTGAGGGGGGACCTCTAATCCAATAAAATGTTAATCAATTTGAATCCAATTACATATATTATACCTCTATAAATATCCCAAAACCTAACCACCTAGTGGAATTTCATTAATGAGGCTGCATCAACTACCTAGTGGACATTATTTAATGATGTCACCTTACATTATTGTTTACACACTCTAACTACCTTATGGACCTTATTTAATAAATATGGCCACTATACATTAAGTAACAACCTACTCCCTTAACTAGGGGAGTTAAGGTGATACCCGAGAATTTTACATATCAACTAACCACCTCGGGGCCACAATACTTTTGGTGTTTCATCTTCCAGGTTTAGGATTTTTTCCTCTTGTCTTTTAGGATTTATGATAAAAGGCCCTTTTGGGCCTCTATGTCATCTTATTTTTGTGAATGAGCATANGGACCTCTAATCCAATAAAATGTTAATCAATTTGAATCCAATTACATATATTATACCTCTATAAATATCCCAAAACCTAACCACCTAGTGGAATTTCATTAATGAGGCTGCATCAACTACCTAGTGGACATTATTTAATGATGCCACCTTACATTATTGTTTACACACTCTAACTACCTTATGGACCTTATTTAATAAATATGGCCACTATACATTAAGTAACAACCTACTCCCTTAACTAGGGGAGTTAAGGTGATACCCGAGAATTTGACATATCAACTAACCACCTCGGGGCCACAATACTTTTGGTGTTTCATCTTCCAGGTTTAGGATTTTTTCCTCTTGTCTTTTAGGATTTATGATAAAAGGCCCTTTTGGGCCTCTATGTCATCTTATTTTTGTGAATGAGCATAGTCGACATCTCTTTCTCTTCAAAGATAAGCTACCACCATTCTATCCCATTTATGTTCTACAATTTTCTATTATTTTATTCATTAATAGAAGTTTTGTTTCACTGTGAAAGAAGGGTAACAGGAAGATGGACACTGGAAAGTGGTGTGATTTCCACAAAATCCCCTAGCACAACATGGATTAATTCTACTCGAAATGGTCATTGTTGACCAATATTAATGAAAAGGATTTGGACTCTGACTCATAATATGATTCAAAATAGGGAAAGTGGATCATTGATGTAGAACCCAGTTCTACCATCACAACTGCAAAGATCCAACCAAAAGAGTCATAGGATCTTGAGGAGGAGGAGTGCCTCTTCCATTCACAAATGTGGGTGAAAAGGACCCCACTAAATTTCACTGTTGACAGTGGGATCTAGAAGAACCTGATCTCATCTGAGGTCGTCAAGATACTAAAGTTATCGATGATGTCACACCCTTGACCATAGACCATCGGTTGGTTGAGCCAGGGATGAGACCTTTGTGCCAGCCAATATTGTTGCATGTCCTACGAAATCAAGCCCTTCAAAGATGATGTACTGTGTGATGTTGCCCCACTTGAAGTTTGTGATGTTATTTTAGGAAAACCTTACATGTGGAAGCATCATGTTGTTTATGAGTCCCAACCCCATAGTGTCATTGTTCTGACTACTACAATTTCATTGATCTCAACAAAACATTGTTCGAATGTAATCTCTCAAAAGGTGAATCTTTTCCTCTTCATGGTTCGGTCAGAAAGTGAATGAAAGGTCACTACAATTGCTAAAACATCTCCACAGGATCTCTATACACAACAGAAGCAAGTGGATAAGGTTGTAGCAGAATATATAGATATCTTCACTTCACTTATAGGGGTGCCTCTACAATGCCAGGTCAAACATTCCATTGAATTGATACCTGGTTCACCCTTACCCAATGGTTCAATATACAGACCCTCCCTTATGGAGAATAAGGATATAAAGCATCAGATTCACAACTATGTTGGTATAGAAGAAGGATGGGACATGTCGACTCTATGTTGATTATAGAGCCTTGAACAAGATCACTTTCAAGAAATGATACCCAAACCCTGGGATTGATGATCTTATTCATCAACTTAAGGGTGTGAATTTCTTTAGTAAGATTGATCTGAAGTCTAGCTATCACCAAGTTTCTATAGAACAAACCTATGTATGAAAAAAAACCTTCAAATCTAAAGAAGGCCTTTTTGAATGGTTGGTCATGCTTTTTGGCTTGTCTAATGCTTCAATGACATTCATGATGATGATGGATGATATCTTGTGGCTATTTAGAAAATATTTTGTGGTCATATATTTGGATGATATCCTCATATTTAGTCGGAATTGGGCCAAACATTTACAACACATACAACATGTCCTAAGCACCCTATGACAACACAAGCTATACACCAATCTAGATAAATGTTCATTTGACATACAACAAATTCAATACTTGGTATACATAATGGAAGAAAATGGGATGCATGTGGACCCAACCAAGATCCAAGTCATCCACGATTGGTCAGCCTCGATGACTATGAAAAAGCTTCGTGGCTTCCTGGGCCTCGCCAAATTCTAACATAGGTCTGTGTTGGGATCCTCTCATATCGCTTCAACCTTATGATATGGATTTATGAGAAAAACGAAATGAATAACAAATTGAATACCATAACACTGAGATATGGAGAACAACAGTATATATCCAGTGAAAAATAACTTTTATTGAATAAATAAAATAGGTTGAAACTGTAAAATTGCAGAACTTAAACAACTCGCTCGAATGGTGGTATTTATCCTAGACTTTTATTTATCTAAGAAGAATTTTAAACATTACTCGTGAATTCCAAAACCCTAGACATCCAAAAAACCTAACCCTAGGAGATGAAACACCAAAAGTTATGTGGGCCTCGATGGGTAAGTTGGTACCTCAACTTCCTGGGGTCGTAACTTTTGCATACGACCTCTGTTTTAGGCGTGTGACAACCCGTTGGAAAGGTATTTATGAGAAATACACATTATGCCATCAAAATCTAACTTTGTCTATAGTTTGACTGTGGAAATCTAAAAAAACATTGTTTAGGGCCCCAAAACAACCCTGGAAGTACCGAAAGAAGTACTGACATGAAAACTTCCAAAATAAACTAGTCGGATTAGATGGGAGGCCACCAATATCCACCTAGAATATGTGTAGGGATTTAGACAACCTCAAAAGTGTAGAACCCATAATTACAAAGAAGTACAGAAGAGTGTGTTGAACTAAAAAATTTCAAGAGGAGCCAGTTGGAATAGGTGGGTGGCCACCAATATCCACATGGATCATTCCTCCCCACTTAGGAAGAAATGGTCTCCATTGCATTGAGTGCCCCCATCAGGTGAGGAAACTTCTGTTGAATTTTCCCCCGGGTGAGCCACTTGCCTTGGTGTAGGAGTTTCCCTGCTTTGACAACTCGATAAAGTTGGATCCTCTGTTGGCGAGTGCACTTGACCTATGTGTCCACTATTTGATAAGTGGATGCATGTTCCATGTAGACGGGGTTGAGCTCTGTTGGTTTCAATTGTTCTGTGATCTATGAGGTATCCAATAGTGGTGGAAAATATGGCAGAAGGAGGTCTACATTGAACACTGGGTGCAAGCCAATGAAGGGTGGAGTGTTGAGCTCAAAATCATTTCTACCCACAGCCTTGGTGATAGTGTAAGGCCCATAAAAAAGTGGGTGAAGCTTCCGATGGGGCCTTGTAAGGTGCTCTTTCTGAAAATGTAACCAGACCTTGTCTCGCACCTGAAAATGTTGTTGTACCCGGTGTTGATCATGGCATTGCTTGTACGTAGCATTGGCTTTCTGAAAAATCTCATGGACCTATTGGCGGATGTGTTGAATCTTCTCAATGAATCTGGTGGCTTTGTTGGCCTTAGACTAAACATGGGACGATTCTTCCTGTGTGGTTGCAAGAGGTATTATAACATCAATGGGACCCAAGGGTTGGAATCCCAGCCCCACCTGAAATGGGCTATGGTCGATAGATCTATGGAGAGCCTTGTTGTAGTTTTTTTGAACATAGGGAAGACTCTCATCCCATGTATGTGGATTCTTAGATTTGTACATGCGCATGATGTGCACAATCATTTGATTGATGACCTTTGTCTGGCCATCGGTTTGGGGGTGGAAAGTAGTGGATTTAGTGAGCTTGGTGTCCAACAGTGACCATAGACTCAACCAAAATGCATTGAGGAACATGTTGTCTTGATCTGAGGTGATGGTCTGTGGTATCCCAAAATGGACCCACACCTGTTCGAAGAAGATCTTGGCTGTATATGTCTCTGTGATTCTCTTCTTGCAAGTTGTGATAATGATCGTCTTTGAAGACCGATCAACCACCACAAATACACAATCATTGTCATGCTTGGTGGACGGAAGGCCAGACATGTAATACATCTAGATGGATTCCTAAGGCCTCTTAGGACTAGGAAGAGGGGTGTGTAAGCCTTGCTTCTTGATGGTTGGCTTGGCAATGTCACAAGCAGTGCAAGATCTGATATACTTGCTGACATCTTGTCGAAGTTTTGGATAATAAAAATGTTTATGTCGAATGGACATAGTTTTCTCCATGCCAAAATGTCTTGCCATRTGACTGTAGTGAGCCTCCCAAATCATCTTTGCAYGYTCTCTTGTGGGAACACAGAGGTGGCCCAGATGGCATWRTAGTCCATTCTTGATGTGAAAATTGGTGAYATTCACTCCTGTACMCAAGAGATGATAGGTGGTGGTGAATTCAGGATCACGTTGATAAAGTTGGGACCACTCAGATGCCTCATGCCCACAGGAATGGAGCACTGTTATGAGCATAGCAATGGGAGGGAGACTAAGGAAATCAAYGACACAATTTTTTCTCCCTTTTTTATACTTGATGTTGAGATGGAATTGTTGTAGGTATGTGGACCACTTTTGATGGAAATTGTTCTGCAACTTCCCCTGTGTCTATAAGAACTACAGAGGCTTGTGATCAGTGTGGATGATTGTCTCATTTCCCAGAATGTAATGTTTCCATTGACTGTGGGGTTGCATAATGGAATACATTTATTTTTCATAGGTGGGTTATTTCCAAATGGTATCTAATAGTGTCTCACTGTGGTATGCCACTGGATGACCGTGGTGAGTGAGAACGCCACCTACAACATAGTCAGAGGCTTCAGTCTCAATCTCGAACGGTTGTTGCAAATTGAGTAAGGAGAGTATTGGAGCCGAGCATAAGCGATGATTCAGATCATGAAATGCTTGTTGTTGTGCCTACCCCCATGCGAATATTTCCTTTCCACCACCCTTGGTTACTTGGCTTAGGGCCCATGCAATATGGGAGAATCCCAATATGAACCTTCGATAAAAGTTGGCAAGTCCAAGGAAGCTCTGAAGCTCAGTCAGTGTGGTTGGGGCTGGCCAGTCATGAATGACTTAGATATTATATGGATCCACATGTATCCCATGCTTATCAACAATGTAGCCCAAGTATTGGACCTTGTTCATTCTAAAGGATCATTTTTCCAAGTTGGCATATAGCTTGTGTTGTCGCAGAGTGCCCAAAACCTGTTGAATATGTTGCATGTGATCCTCCCAAGTTATGTTGAAGATGAGGATGTCATCCAGATATACCACCACAAAAGAGTTGGTGAAGGGTCTCAATACATCATCCATCAATCTCATGAAAGTTTTTGGTGCATTTGTTAAGCCAAAGGGAATGACCAGCCATTCGAAGAGACCTTCTTTAGATTTGAAAGTTGTCTTACATACATCAGTTGGTTTGATGGAAACCTGGAGGTAGCTAGACTTCAGGTCAACCTTGCTGAAGAAATTTCCCCCCTTGAGTTGGTCAAGAAGGTCATCAATTTGGGGGATTGGGTATTAGTTCCTGACTGTGATTTTGTTTAATGATCTGTAATCAATGCAGAGCCGCCAGGTCCCGTATTTCTTCTGCACCAACACAATCGAGCTTCTGCAAGGGGAGGAGTTGGGTCAGATGTGCCCCTTTTGAAGAATCTCTTGGATATGGTGCTTGATTTCATCATTTTCCATTAGTGAGTGACGATATACTGGTCCATTAGGAAACGGTGCACCGAGGGGTAGATCAATTGGATGCTTGACTTGGCAGTGTGTCGGTACCCTGGTGGGTGAGGAGAAGATGTCTCTATACTCTTCCACGATCCCTTCCACTTGCTTCTTCTTCAAAGAGAGGCTATGTGTAGAGGTCATGGATGTGGAAACAACCTGTTTCTTACTGCAGGCATGGATCACAAAGAAGACGCAATTCCCAATCTGTGAAATGACCTTACTTCATTGCTTAGCATAGATTAAAGAAATAGCGGTAGGTGGCGCTACCTCTGGTATCTTGTACAATTGTCTACCCAAAGTAATAATAACACTATGGGGCCTAGACTCATACAGAGCATGTCACTTCCACAAATATGGTTGGCCTAAAAGAACATCACAAAATTCAAGGGGAGAAATATCACACAATACCTCGTCTTTGAAGGGATTGATGTTGTAGGGAAGATGACATTGTTGGCTGACACGAAGATCTCATCCTTGGCAAAGCCAACCGATGGTGTAGGGATGTGAGTGCAATGCTATCGGTAGGTCCAACTTCTTGATGACCTATGTTGAAATAGGGTTCTTCTGACTACCGCTATCGACAATAAAATGTATCGGATTTCCCTTCACCCACATCTATGAGTGAAAGAGACGTTCCATTTCCTTTGGTTCTTCTGGTTCGCTTGCCTATAATTTGGTGGTAGTGACAGTGGCACTACGTTCAACATCGATGATATGCTTCCCACTTGCTGATTTGATTCAGAATCAGAATCTACCTCTGACTCGGAAGATTTCAACGTGGCCACCAATGACTTCTTGGAGCGACATTATTTGGTGTTGTGCCAAGGGATTTTATGTTACTCACAAAAATTTCTTGTGTCCTTCTTCAACTTCTCATTACCCTTCTTGGGTTGAAAATTAGACTGGTTGTCCTCAGAGTGGCCATCTTTTCTCTGTCCCTTGTTTGGTGGGTTGGGGCCGCATTTTCCCTACTTCACCTGTGATGAATTTGCAGATCCAAACTCCCGCCTCTTCTTCTTAAAAAAATTATCGATCTTGACAACATATCTATAAGCCACACCTAACGATGTGATGTCTAGAAACTCCATTTATGTTTGGATGTATTTGTGCATACAATTGTGGTATTTTAGCACCATATGTCATTCAAAGTCTTTGATACCCAATTTGGTGTGCAAAGTATGGAAAATATTGGTGAAATCCAGTATTGTCTGGTCCTTTTCTTGATGGAGCATGGTCCATCTTGTGTACTGGTCCTCATAGCTTCCAACAGGGTAGTATTATTCTTTAATGGCATCCATGAAGGAATCCCAAGTGGGCGTGACCACAAATATTGCAGATTCCTTTGTGTCCCTTTTCTCAGAGTACGTATCCCACCAATCCTTAACATGGGGGATGACCTTGAGGAGTGAAAATGTAATATTTTCCCTATCGAAAAAATTGTGGACCGAAAAATACCCTTCGAGCAGATTCAACCATTTGTCTACAACATCCGCATCTATCAATACTTCAAACAATGGAATATCAAAATTTACTTGTATATTGAAGGGGGTTGCATGGTTGCTTGATGAAGACGTGTCTCCTGTGGGCAGTCGCTGAAGGATCTGTGCAAAGTTTTCCATCATCTTGTTCCTTTGTCACGCAAGGGCTTCTTCGAGAAACATTTTAAAAGGATCTTCTGCTCCATCATATTTCTTCTCGTCTCCCATGATTTTTGGTTGGGTTCAGTGTGGCTAATATTGCAAAGGCTTGACTGGTTCGAGTCCTAGCTTCTTGTACCCAGATCTTGTTGGGGACATGCACAAAGAAAAACAAATGAAGAGTAGATCGCTCTGATACCACTGATCCAGATTTATGAATGGAATGAAATGAATAACATATTGAATACCATAACAGAGAGATATGGAGAACAACAACATATATCTAGTGAACAATAAGTTTTATTGAATAAATAAAATAGGATGAAACTGTAAAATTGCAGAACTAAAACAACTTACTCGAATGGTGGTAGCTATCTTTGAGAAGAGATGTGGATGCTATGCACATCCATCTGAGCAGAATGATTACAATGAGGCTCCATAGGCATTTTTAACATTACTCATGAATTCCAAAACCCTAGATATCCAAAAAACCTAACCCTAAGAGATGAAATGTTAAAAGTTATGTGGGCCCCGATGTGTAAGTTGGTACTTCAATTTCCCTGGGTCGTAAATTTTGCATACGACCTCCGTTTTAGGTGGGTGATAGCCCATTGGAAAGGTATTTACGAGAAATACACATTATGCCATCAAACTCTAACTTTGTATATAGATTGACTATGGAAAGCCAAAAAAACATTGTTTAGGGCCCCAAAATGGCCTCGAAAGTACAGAAAGATGTACTGACATGAAAACTTCCAAAATAGACTAGTTGGATTAGGTGGGCGACCACCAATCTCCATCTGGAAGATGTGTAGGGATTCAGACAACCCTAAAAGTGTACAACCCACAATTACAAAGAAGTACAAAAGAACGTGATGAACTAAAAACTGTCAAGAGGAGCTAGTTGGAATAGGTGGGTGGCCACCAATATCTACCTGGATCACCTTAATTCAAGTGACCAAGGATGGATATAAATCCAAGTGTGCATGGTCTGAGTCATAGCAGAAATCATTCCAGGATCTGAAATATCATCTCTGCTTCGCTCCAATCCTCACATTGTGAGACCTACAACAACCATTCGATATTGATATAGATGTCTCTAACTATACTATCAGTGTGCTCCTCTGAATATACTATCAGTGTGCTCCTCACTCAACAGGGACATCTAGTGGCCTATCATAGTGAAACATTGTCTGATATTGTTCACAGATATCCCACCTATAACAAAGAGATGTACTCCATTATGCAGGCATGTTGACAATGGAAGCATTATATTCTGGGAAAGGAAATGATCATAAACAATGACCACATACCTACTCAATTCGTGTAGATCCTAAAAAATATTTTGATAGCATCATCACAATTAATTCCTTTTGTAATTATATAGTTCCCTTCATCATTACATACATGCTTTTTTTTTCAAATCATCTGCAATCACTATGTTTGTAGCATCATACGAACCCTTCAATATTCCCCATAGTTTATTTAAAGGTTCTATATATACATATGGATACCCAACATCGACACAACCATTTCTTGGTATGGTGTCACAATCATCTTATGTTAATACGACTTTAAATTGCTCTATTTTTAATCCATTTTTTGTTGAGGGATATGGTGGAATATGACATGAAACAAAAAATATAGTATTGTAGATAATCGAAAAGGAAACAAAAAATTCAAAGATAAAGGTGGTGTCTAAAGGCATTGTTACAACACTTAAGCAAAGCGCACTATGATCAGAACATGATAGTTCATATTGCACATGACCTTGATCCACGTGATCTATGTGCTTTATTACTTGACAAAAATGACCCATGGGGTATGCTATTTATATCCTTAATATCTAACCACTTTCCTTGTAATGGGAAAGATATTGTCCACATATAACCGTTAGTTGTTAGATTTGACTCTGCCAAATCCATGTTGTCTACTGGCTTGACAAGAATGCTCGACCCGACTAACTATATATCCAACTCATAGTTGATTGATGGGATGTTCTATCCACTACATGACTCTCTTTGACTGTTGGTTGACTATTCGATCGACAAGAATGTTGACTACTCGATTGACTAATGTAGAGTTCTGGTCGATCACCTAATTGAATGTTTCCAGATGTAGGTCAACCATCCAATCGGATGAATCCAGGACAAGTGTGATGAACCATCAATTCTTTATGTACCAACACCCACCCATTAGTACAGATCTTAGGATATTCAGGAGGTGAAATTATGTGATCATGACACTCCCCAAAAATTGCAACTTCCTAAAGCCCAAGCATCATACAGAGCTTCAAAAATCTAGCTTTAGATAAGGATTTGCTTAAGATATCAACAACTTGATCATGTGTTATGTAATATTCAAGAGAGAGAACATTTGCATGGACTAACTTTCTCAAATAGTGAGCATGGATCTCAACATGCTTCATCTTATTGTGGGAAACAAAATTTTCAACAACCTATATGGCAGTTTGGTTATAATAGTAGATTGTAGTCGAGGTATGAACAAGAAATCCATGTTCTCCCAGATGTTGGTGGATCCATACTGCTTCAATACCTTCTTGAATGGATCCAAGGTATTTTTCTTCTATAGTCGACAAGGAGACTACCTTTTGTTTCTTCCACGACCACACCAATGGTCTAGTGCTAAGATGAAACACATAGCTAGAAGTGGACTTCCAATCATTACTATCAGCAACTGAGTCGAAGTCGGTGAATCCAACCAGTGAATCTGAACTTTGATAATACTTGATACTCAAATGAGTGGTATGTTGGAGATAATGGATAATTCATATGACTCTTTTCCGGTGGCTTTCTCTAGGATCCTACATAAACTGTGAAACCGCACTAACAACAAAGGAAATTTCAAGTTTACTATGAGGAAGATAAATAAGATTGTCAACCAGTTGTTGATAAAGTGTGGTATCGACTTGAGGTGTTTGACATTATTTGGTGAGATTTACTTTGGGTTGAAGAGTAGCACAAGGCTTACGATCATCCATGTTAAAATGTGTCAAAATATCCATCACATATTTAGATTGAGAAATAAAAAAACCATCACACTGTGGTAATACTTCAAGACCCAAAAAATAATGCAGAGTACCAATATTTGTCATGTCAAATGAGTCATCAAGTTGTTTCTTCAATATAAGGATAAGATTGGTATTATTTCCAATAATGAGGAGATCATATACATGTACAACAACGATCAAAGTGTCTCCATTGGTATGGATAACATACAAGCTATGATCATATTCATGACATTTGAAACCAAGTAGAAGAAAGAAACTATTAATATTAGCATACCAAGCTTGAGGAGCTTGCTTAAAACCATAAATTGACTTCTTTAGTCGACAAACTAGGGTTGAATATCTCACAAAACTATGTGGTTGTTCCATGAAAATTTCTTCATACGGGTCTCCATGAAGAAAATAACTCTTCACATCCATCTAATGGATTTTCCATCCAAAATGAGCAACAAAGGAAATAATCAATCGAACAGAGTTCATCTTTGCAATAGGGGAAAAGGTCTCAGTTTCGATAGCTTCTTATTTAGAAGATACCTTCACAATTAGGCGTGATTTATGTCACTCAACAATACCTTTAGAGGTGAATTTTTTCATGTAGACCCATCGACACTTCACCATGTTATTTACTTGTGGTCAAGGAACCAAGTCTTATGTGTGATTCTTCAACAAAGAATCAATTTATGTCTACATAGTCTATTCCCATTTAGGTCTTCCTTGAGCATTTGAGTAGGAAACATGATTAGAAGTTTCAAGTACATGAGTCATCAATACAACATTGGCATGTTGCTTTTAACTTCAATTTTTTCATCCAAAGGAAATATCATCGGCATTAGCTCCAACAACTTCAATTGTCTTGGAAGCCCAATAGGGTAGAAAAGAAACAGGTGAATAAATTTTCAGAATAGCAACTCGATCACAATTCAAAGAGGTTTCATTTGATAGAGGCGGTGGACCAGTCAAAACAAAGATCAATGGACTAGTCGACGCGGAGGTCGATGCTCCAACCAAAATAGGAACAAAGTTAGATTGTCCAATCGAAGGACTGAAAAATGGAACAGGAGAACCAGTGTCAAAGACAACAACAAAGGGGTCATCATATAGAAATTCAGAGGAGGTATGCAACATCTTGATGCCATAATACTTCTCATCAAACCGTACATTGTGTCTAATCATGATTAGTCATTTGACAGGATCAAATAGTCGATAGGATTTTGACTCTTCAAATTATCACATAATGATGTAAGCATGACTCTTTACATCAAAATTATTTTCGCAATCATCGAAAATATGAGCCTAGGCAACACATCCAAACATAAAGAGGTGGTTTATTGAAGGCTTCTTTCCACACCATCATTCAACTTGAGTCATGGAAGGAACAACTCGAGTCAAGATGTGACTGGGCATATAGTTTGCAAAATATACTACTTCATCCCAAAAGGGAGAGGGAAGATATTTATCCTACAAAATACATCTATCCATTTCAACTAATGTCTGATTCTTGTGTTCTACAATGCCATTTTGCTCGGGTGTGTGAGGAATCGACCACTACCAATCAATACCATATCAAACTAGGTATTCTTCAAAGGGTCAATTTTCATACTCACCACCATTATCTGATCTCAAGAACTTCATGGGTCGTCCACATTGTTTTTCAACAAAGGCTCGAAACTTCTTGAACTTTTCAAAGACAAGGTTCTTATTTTATAGAAAATAAACCCATGTGAAATGAGAGATATCATCAATGAAAGTCAAAATATACCTTGCGTTTATGAAGGAAGATAGATTGACGCAGTAGACATCACTATGAACCAACTCCAGTAGGTTTTGTGCATGACATGCTTTGCCAGAGTCAAATGGTGCCTGATGATGCTTTTCAAGAAAACTCCTTCAGAAGGAAACACTTTAGGTAGACCAACAACCATGTTTTGAGTTTCCAGTTCCTGCAAACTTCATAAATTCAGGTTTCTGAGTTGATCATGACAAGTTCGACTTTGTTCATCATTTTGAGAAACAAGAGAAGTTGGTTCACTGTCAGTTTTATTTGTGTCACATAATTTATATAAATTATCTGTTGGGTTGAGAAGCCCTTCAGTTACAATCAACTTACCTTTATTCAAATCATGAACATAGAATTGATCTGACCAGAATTCAACGATATTACAAATTTGTGTAAGATAAGCAACAAAAATAGATTGGCATTGAGGTTTGTCACATGATAGGTGTTGAAAATTTTCCCATGAGGATAAGTAACATCACCTTGACCAACAACATACAGATCAAAATCATCATAAACATAGATTTTCCTCTCCTTAGCTTCATCCAACCACGTGAGAAAGGCATCCTTAACCATGTGATGAGTGAACTTAAAGTTGACTACCCATTTGTTCGGCATAGAGTGAAATAGAAAGGCTCGAGAAGTTCTGACTTGGAAGGTGAAATTATCAGTGGGTTTGCATACAACAAACACATCTCCTTCAAGGAATTTAACCTTCTCCTTTGAATCGTCTCTCTTCCTATAAAATACATTTTCCACATATCTAGCCTTTCCACAGTATTGACATGTCTTCTTCTTTTGAATTTCATGGGGTGCATATGTTTTCCCTTTAGGTTTCTGGTCAAGGCCTCCAGGATTCTATGTAGAGGTATCAAACCATAATATTTCCCAGTAATTTGACTTTCCTTTACACTTGATAAAGTGGCCTTGATGTTTACCCCCAAGCTTTCCTTCTTCAAGAAAAATATGTTGATCAGTAATCAAAATACCACAAAATCTTTAAATGAACACATCAAATGGTGTTCTCAGGTTCGTCGTGACCAACTCAAGTCCATATTTCTTTAGATAATTCTTTCCACATTCACCCAATTTCAATTGGATTTCTTTGACACATGCCAAACAGTCCTCTATTTTGTCAAAAGAATGAGGATCGAGAGAGATCAAATCTTTCTCCAACTGCATGACGTGGATTTCATCAACTATGTCAAAATACAACTTTAGCTTCATCCATACTTGATAAAGGTAGTCGATTCCACTGATGTGAAATTGAATCTCTCCTAAGCTATAGGTTGTGATGACCCCTATAACCTCATCTTTATTTCCATCAACAATGAACTTTGCTTGGTTGTCTGTTGGATTTGAAATTGCAATATTCATATACTGCCACAGTCCTTTACTCTTTAGGAGGGTTTCCATGTCTAGTGGTCATACTATTTAATTTGATCCATTCTAAATAACAGAATCAATATTCGAATCCATCTTGGATATCTAGACATAATTTATTTTGTTTCAATCAGTTCGAATCAACAAACCACCAACCCAGAGTCAATCACACAACAGATCTGACTCATCAAGGTTTGCAGATAACATGATAGGTTTCAAACCATCGGCTTTGATACCATGTTATGGAATAGGGTGGAACATGNTTTTGTTTCAATCAGTTCGAATCAACAAACCACCAACCCAGAGTCAATCACACAACAGATCTGACTCATCAAGGTTTGCAGATAACATGATAGGTTTCAAACCATCGGCTTTGATACCATGTTATGGAATAGGGTGGAACATGACATGAAACAAAAAATACAGTACAACAGATAATTGAAGAGGAAACAAAAAATTTGAAGATAGAGGTGCTTTCTAAAGATATTGTTACAACACTTAAGAAGATCGCAACATCACAGTGCATATTGGACACCTTGATCCACATGATCTATGTGTTCTATTGCTTCATGATAATGCCCCATGGGGTCTTCTATTTATAGCCTCAATATCTAACCACTTTCCTTGTAATGGGGAAGAGCTTTTCCACATGTAACCCTCAATTGTTAGATTTGACTCCGCCAAATCCGCATTATCTATTCATCTCGACAAGGATGCTTGACCCAACCGACTATCCATCCAACTCGCAGTCGATTGCTGGGTTGGTCAATCCACCTCCCGACTATCTTCAATTGTTGGTCGACTATTTGAATGACAGGTATGTCAACTACTTGATTGACTAATATTCTAGAGTTCTAGTTGATCGTCTAACTGACTTTTTCTAGATATAGGTTGACCACCCGACCGACTGAATCTAGGTGAAGTGTGACAAACCATCAATGCTTGATGTTCCAACAATTATTTCATATAAAAATGGAAAAAACTCATTCACGTTTTCTTTGCACATATTTCCATAAATCAACCTCAAAAATAATAAGGCACTATTCAAAGAATTCTCTAAACCTTGGGTGTATAAAATAAATATTTGTACTTGTATCAATATTTGTATTTCTTGGCAATGATTTGTTTTGTAATGAAATTATATGAATTGCATGTAACAAGACTCCATTCATATAGAATACAATCAACCATTTACTTAATAATCTTGTATATTTGAGTAAACAACTACAACACACAATATAATTAATATTTCTATTTGTACAATGCAAAAGTATTAAGTATAAATGATGGGCCAAAGAATTGCAACAAGAATGTTGAATTTCTTAGCTTAACTTTGAATTTTCAACTCATGAATGTGCTACTTTGATCAGTTACTATGCACTATCTGTGAAAACTTCATCAGGACAACTATATACTTAGAGAGGACATATGCTATCTCTAGGAATGAAAGAACTACTTAACAACAAGAAGGGATTCTCAATCTCCCTCTTTAATTATGTTTCATTTCCACTACTAATGGATTTGTTGTTGGTTGTGGAGACTAATTATCTTCCTGATTCATAGGTCTTTGTTTTTAGTCGTGTTTATACCCCATGAATATTGTACACCTCGAAAGACTTACACCCCTCCACACGGGGGGTTGCAGGAGGGCTTGCCCCCCCTGCGGGGTCTAGGAGGCTCAACCCCCTGGCTGGGGGGTCTGGGGGCCAGCGAGGCTTTGGGGGTGAATCCCCCGAAGGAAAAATTGCCTTGTAAATGTATATTGTAATTTCATAGTAAATTTGAACCATTCATTATAAGGTCGTAGATCTTATGGTAGAATTTATTTTAGGGTTTTTTTCCCTATAAGGAAACCCTCTTTTACGAGGGAATGGTATTGCAGTTGTGTATGTGTGTGATTATTGTATTCTGAGAGAAGATACTGTGAGAGAAAGAAGAGGAAGTTACAGTGGTTGAGTTGTAGCTTGTATCTCTTCATTTTGTTGGATAATAAAAAGGAAGGACCTGACAATTTCTTTGTTGGACGTATCCCACACTAGGTGAACCACGTATATTTGTGTCTTTATTGTATTGTGTATATTTTTTTATTTTATTTCTGCATTTGTTTTATTTTATTTCTTTGCGATCCTATTTTTCTAACATTTTCACTCAATCTACCCCAAGTCTAGGGCACCAAGATCAGGGTGTGTGGAGAGTGTTTTCCATTTTGATAGAGAGGAAGGATACAATGGTCATAAGGGTACCCAATCAACCAATGGTGTGAAGGAAGGATCACCTTAGAGTCATAGGATGAGATGAGATACTGGGAAAGGGGGGAGAAGGTTGAAATATAAAGAACACAAATAAAGTGAAAGATAGAAATAACATGCTCAAAAATTACTATGCTACTAGAAAAACATAATTGACGAGGATACAAAATAGAGTTAAAAACACCTACAAATAAAGTGACTAAGTCTACTTAAATTGGCATTGTAAAGATGAAATGAAGCTACTGCGAAACATGCTTATATCTACTTAAATTGGTATGTTGTAAAGATGAAATAAAACTATTGTAAAACATATTTATCTCTACTTAAATTGACATGTTGTAAAGCTGAAATAAAAATACTATAGAACAGAGTTAACAATACGTTGTAATCAATGACATAAATCAACTAACCTTACTTGAAATGAGATGTTGAAAACTACTAAAGGAAATTAAGACTACTTGTAGGAAATAGTACATAACAACAAACAAAGATTAACTTAATGCAACTATAAAAAGGATAGATCATACAACACAAAGATCACTTTTTTCAGCCTTGAGTGGGCCATATTCATGGCTTCTATATGGAAACTAGAGAAAACACTAAGAGAAATATCTAAAATCACACTTTCCGCATAATAAATTAATCAACAACAACAATTTTTCCTCAGTAAGTTTAAATGCACTAGATCCAAATAGAGTTCTCAAACTTAAAAATAATGAGACTAAAGTAAGTATAACCCCTAGATCTTATTTATGAAAAAAGGACTCATCAATCAACCCTTCAATTAGTCCTTGATTGAAGGGATCTTGTCTTTCAGATCCCTATAATTATAGCCCCATGCTTCAAGGGGTCAAATCTCCTTCTAAATTGATCTTCGTCAATCAGAAATTTGAATTGAGATGGTGCTTGACTTTGTGTCTTTATCCATTTAAGACTTGGAATTATTTGTATATTCAAGAGGGGACATAATCATCCCTTTATATCAAGTGTATGTTGGTGAAGACATCCCTTGAAATTCGAATTTCTTGAGAAATGGGTTAGTACACCTTTAAAAATGCATGAATTTATCAAAATCACAACTATACCAACATATATCAAACAAATCAATCATTCAGTCATCTCATAATATCCAAATGCACATATCCAAATATATTTGTAGTATTCATATTCAAAACAAGTCTTTGGGTATACGAAATTCACATCATCCCCAAAATGGGCCTCAAAGTACATCCTTGTGCAATCTAAAAAAGTGGCCTATTATTTTTCTTCATTCCTATTGCTCTATACATGATTTTCTTAAGTCATAGGCTACAAATTGGGTAATGGAACCATTTCCATGATACCCTAAATCCCTTTCTACTTTATTCCATTCCTCCTTCTCATTTTATTCACCTAGTTTTTTAGTAGGTGTAGGATATAATAAGAGAGGGGGGTTGAATCTAAGCCTAATCCATTAGAGGTTGATCCTCCTTAAGGAATCCTAGCATAGTTGGGCCCTAAATAGGGAATCCTTCAAGTTGTGAGGAGAATGAGGTTTAACCCTTTGAATGTCATGATGAAGGCCATTTCATCCTCTTTTCCGTGATAGGGATGCCTCTTCCCTATATAATCTAATTTGTTCTTCAAAATGGAAAATTCTCCTCTTTGTTTTTCCTCTAAACTGGGGATGATATCTAATTCATAGGTTAGGGTTGCATTGCTTCTAATAATTTCTTCAGGCTTTATGACCTCCTACCTAATCCACAAGTAGTTTCTCACCTCATCTTCTCTATACTTCTTCATTTCAATTGCCCTCACCTCACCATTATGTATTCAAGAGTGCAAGGATCTTATATGGACTTCTGCTACATATGGATTGGGTGACCATTCATAGGAGTGAGGTAACACAAAGTTATATAGATCATAAAATTCACTAATGTGTGCCCTTTATTCCTCATTACTTTATTGGAAAGTGTCTATGAACTACCTAGAGGTATCCACCATGAAAGGGAGTTGTTTGACCAACCTGCCAATCTGAAATTTATGCCACTTTTCTTTTAGGAAGAGGGTTTAAACCTTGAATGGCTACCAACAACTGATCATTTCCTCTAATATCTCTTCCATATTGGATATGGAGACTTATGTGATATCCACTTTTTCACTTTGGATGGAAAATTACTTCTTGTTGTTTTCCATCTCTTCCTTTAGGGATTTGTTTTAAGTTTCTAGTTACCTTCTATTGTCCATATTATTTGTTTTCATGATCTTTTTTTTCATAGATTGGAAAGTTGTTGCTATAAGTAAAACACTTTACACTTTCCTCCAATTTCTTATATTCTTCTTCTCCTAGTCTCTGGTAAATTTTTCCATTTTAGGGCCTCAACCATTGTTGCTTCCAACTCACTCAAAGTAGCTTGCATGGTTTATTAATTTATTTTGGAACATTTTGTCTTCTTTTCTTCCGGTGACTTTGTTGGGTCTTTATTGGGTCTAGGAACTTCCTCTAGGTCCACTATTATGGTAGAGAGGGAGGTGATCAACTTAGGATATATTTGGGACCTAGTCCTAACCCTCCTTGAGGTCTTCCCACCTTTTCCTATATATCGAGCCCTTTCTTTAATATTTAAGTGACTATTTTCATGTGTCCCCATTATTATCAGTGTTGCTTCTATTTCTTTGTCCACATCTTCCACCTTTATTCTATTCTATGATTTTTTTTCTCTTGGACGATTGTTCTTTACTAACCTTCTTCTCCCTCCCTAGGTATGTCTCAAGGATGGACTCCTTAATTGATTCCTATGAGGCTAAAAATTATTCTCTACACATGTTCATAAATGCTTCCCAAAACAACCTAATTGGTTTACTCTCCAAGGAACTATAGGCTATTATTTTGATGAGGCCATGGTGGCTCAATGCCTTTTCCTTTCCTTTCTTAACTTTAGTGATCATTTCTTTTAGGGATTGAAATAAAAAGTATGGAATAATAAGGTTCTTTTCAGGACTCTAATGGAACATGCTCCATAGTTGGTGAAGAAACCTGAAATGGTAAGCATACAACATACTGAATCTTCCCTCACATGTTATGTATTTCAAAAGGTGGTAGGGAAACTCATCTCAAGGATTAGGTTGAATTTCCCTCTTTACCCCATTCTTGTTTTCCTCTGGCTCCTCATAGCTTGAGAAGAATATCTTATTTTCATCTATGGAAGTCTGTCTATATTCCTTTTCCCAAGGAAGACCTATTAGGAGGATTAGGAACCTACTAATGACTGCCTCATTTACTTGGATTTCCATGTCGTTTACAACAATGATGTAATCCTAGTTTCTAATGTTTTCGAAGTAAAGTGAAAATTCCAGAGCCACATTATCATCATACCCTTTCAATCTATAAAAATAAACCAATCAATTCACTCCCCATCTAAATCCACCTCCCTTCTTGCAATTTGATATGTGGTCTATCTAAGTGGGAAATTTGTAAGATTAAAGCATAGGGAAAGAAAATGGTTTTGATTATTCCTCAATATTCTACAACATAGGAGATATAACAAAAGGTACTTGACCTTTGGTTGTTTATCTTGAGGGAAAATTTTAGATGAGACTGGAGGTGTGGGATCTAAAAAATTGATTCAATCATCACAATATTGTTGAGGATGGATGGAGAGAGAAAAAAACTATGGGTTCTTAAATTTATAGAAATAGGTAGTGCCTAGATTAGCATGTTCTTGAGAATGATGAAAAAACTTCAGGGTTTTTCAAGGTTTGGAGATCCCAACATTCTATTATTGACTTCCTTTAGGATTGGTATTCACACCTAGGTTCAAGTTTAATACCAAAACATAGCTCACAATTTTCATAGGAAGATAGGGTTTACCTTTTCTTTGGAATTCCTTGGTGTTCAAAGTTTTCTAGGGATAAGTTCTTATTTTATCTAAAATATAGTTTCTTATGGATGAAAAAGGGTGTTGCACTTAAATATAAGTGAATGAAAACCTCTTGTGTGTTGAATTTTCAAGAGAGATGATAGTGTGTGTGTGTGTGTGTGTGTGTGTGTATTATTTAATATGGAAAGGATCACAACTGAATGATAGATATCCACTGAAAAACAAGATATATCTTTAGGGAAACCCTCAAGGGTGAGAAAACCTTGCAAACTTTCCTTGGTATATATTCCTCCAACATGTACAATGTCATACAATTCTCTTTCAGGAAATAAAGACCAAAGAGACCCAGACACAAACCAAGAGTAGCCTCCTAGATAAGTGCGTACTACTCTTTTGTACTTATATTCAATGAGTGATCAAAATGAATCAATATAACCTCTATTTATAATCTAAAAGACCTAAAAGACATAAATTATCAATAAACCCTTTCACAATTACACTTAGGAATAACCAATACAATTACACATAGGAATAACTTCTGAAATTACATAAAATCACAACACTCCCTCTTAATGGAGAAGGTATTCTATCTGGAACAAACTCTAACACTGTCTCCATGCACACAAGCTCATGACCATAGACTGTCAGACACACGAATCTATACATCATAGTAAATCCATAGTGACTTCACAACATGCATCTAGGGTTGGTGGGTAGCTCTCCAATAGCTACAACATGTCATAATGAGACTATCTAGTTTCCCATAGAAAACTCATATATCTTAATCATGACATCTAGTACCCTGCGATAACATCTATACCTTGTCTCTTCAACATGCATCCACGTTTGGTGGGTATCTCTCCAATAGATACAACATGCCATCATGACATCTACTACCTTGCAATAACATCTTAAGCCATCACTCCCTCTAAAGAGGGACTATGTCAAGCTTGTCCCTGAAGTACTCGAACTTCATCCTTGACAACGAATTTGTCAGCACATCCGCAACCTACTCATCGGTAGCCACATATTGTAACCTCACTACTCCCTTCTGCACCATATCCTTGATATAGTGATACTTGATTTCAATATTCTTCAACCTATCATGAAACACTGGGTTCTATGACAACTTTATACACCTCTGGTTGTCGTAGTACAAGACACATGTCACCTCCATCACAATATCGAATAATACAGTCAACAATTTTTGAAGCCACACTGCTTTGCAACTTGTTGCACATGCTGCCACATACTCTGCCCCAGCGATACTAAGTGCTACACATGATTGCTTCTTATTGATCCATGAAATCATACCGGATCCCAAAGTGAAGCAAAATCCCAATGTACTTTTTTGGTTTGCAACACTACCGACCCAATTTGAATCTGAATATCCAAGTAGATTGATCTCACTGTCTGCAACATACTTGATCCCATAATCCATTTTACCTTTAAGGTACCTCATCTCATGTTTTACTTCAATCAGGTGAACATTTGGGGTCAACCATGTATTGACTTAGGGTGTTCATAGCAAAACATATATCTGGTCGTGTATTCCTCAAATACATCAATGATCCAATCATATTCCTGTACAATGTAGCATCCACAACCTATGAATTTGTATCATCCCGCAACTTCATATTTGATTCCATCGGTGTAGCCATCAGTTTACAGTCCAACACCTCGAACTTCTTTAGGATATCCACAACATATTTTCCCTGACCAAGGAATATCTCATCTGTCATACTTCTAATACCAAATAATAATGTATGAGATTAAGATACTTCTTGTCAAACTCAGAGGCCAACTCCCTCTGTCACTAAAAACAAAACCTATTGTCTAGTCTACCTCACTGGCTGCTCCCTCTATGACTGAGGAAAAATCCATACCCCATCCCTCCTGATCGGATGCCTCCTCTATTAACCATGATTCTATCATGAATAGAATTCATGCACAATTGTATCCCAATCAACATATTAATGCAAAGATTATTCACAATAGAAAATCATGTGCATCACTAGTTCCTCACATCTTCTATAATTGCAGCAACAAATTTGATAGACACCTCTCTACACAACAATAGCATTGCCTCTTTTCCATTGTTTCCCCTTGCATATTTCCAAATGTGCCTTCATAAACTCGGACACCTGAATCATGGTTCTGTCCATTCGAGAGGATTCTCTTTTCATTCCCAATTGGCTATACAATGGATTTTCATTCAATCGATCACCTCTTTCCTAGCCATTGATTCCAACGACAAATTATAGGTAAATCCAAACATGGAAACTGTAGTTATTCTCTTTTCTTTTTCCCAAGGTAATCGTTCCAATATTACACTTTTCCATATTCATTTCTCGTGAATATCATTTGACATAAACATGCACTAGTGGTTCAAGTGATCGCAACATACTTAACAACGTCGAACAATTTGTATCATAACTGACGTTGATTATGCCAAAGACTTGGCTCCGAGCAAATATAAACGCAAACCATGAACAAGGTTCGGATCCTGAATCATTAGTCTGGTAGTTTCACAACTCCTCTTTATCCCTGGCCTTCAAAATATTTTAGGCTATCATACCAAACTGATAACAAAATAATGCAGTGCTAATGTTGCCCACAATGTACAAGAAGGCGGGATGGCCCCTACATGCTTATGTTTCATGTATAAAATAGTCATGACAATATATTGTTGTATATGCCTCTCTCATAAGCCTCTCTAGCATATTTATTTACACCATATTTTTTTCAAAGGAATTCTCATTTCACATTATAGAAATTCCTCCCACAACATTTTCATGCTCATAAACCCACTAGCATTTTATCAATACACAATGTCATCATCTATGTTGGAGTATTTGAAACAATGCCATCTTCTTTCTCTTTCTCATGGTAATTCCATTACTTGGATATTTTGAAACGATTCCATCGGTCATTTTCATCGCTACCAGAACCACATGGTGCACAGAATCACATCCAAAATTAAATAGATTGAAAATTGCAAATCCCATTTTGTCCCACTCATGATCACCTAATCGATCTGATCCCGTGAGTTTTCACATCATCATTCAATGTTTTAATTCTTAATATTTTACCAACTCACCATGTAGATTATTTAATACACCTTCAAGTGTTTTCCACTCACCAATGGGTTCAAACAGATCCACACAAGGAGAAGATCCATTCTTTATCTCAAGCAACAACAACCACCACCCATGAGGTCTTTGTGCAAGGTCCTTATCTTTATGATGACCATGATCAATGATTTAACCTTGTACCCGCACTAGGAAAAAATTGTAGGTCAATACTTCATGCAAGAACTAGTGGTCTATTTCACAACAACACATGATTATAATAGAGATTGCCTTGAAAGCAGTGAGTAATGACACCTTTCCCAAAGCTTCCATGCTCAATAAGAAATCAGTCTCCATCAGTGAAAAAATATTCAACTTGTAGGTATTGATATCATTATGTGCCACACATTACACCAGAGTGCTATGAGCATATTCATAATAGCACCACAACAAACCAACACCATTGTACTAATCATCAATGAGGCCTAAAACATCATATAAGCAAGCGAAAAAACACTTGTACTATAGTATGAGTCACACATTTTTTATTTATTTTTTATTATTACCATTATCAATCGGTCCACATGCTTCACAAGCTTCCAATGGAGGATATTTATGTTAACCAACATATTGTGATCTGGTAGTATGGGGACATCCAATCCAATACGACCTTTCTATTCCTTTGTTTGCACATGTTGATTTTTCCATATCTCATTCAACATCAAGGAAATTTCTCACAGAGAGTCACCATCCCTCATTTGTTGTAATTTATAAACTTCCACCAACACTTCTAATTTTTTATAAGGTAATCAGATGGAAGGAAAACTCATGAATTACTACCTTGGCTCCTAGGCTCATAGGAGTGCATGCAGATTGAAACTTTTCGCTTATGAGACTGATTACAAAGAGAATGGAGTCATACTACTTCACCTCTTCAACACCATCCCTACTCCACTTATAATTAAAGTCATAAGTTCTTATTATGAGAATTCTTCCTCTCCTAATGATCATCGATGGTGCACAATATTGTTATGACAAAGTATAAACCCCACTACATAGGAAGACAGTCATGATCAGGTCCATCTCATAGGGTTTACAATCTTTTCAAGTAGCATGGAGATGAAAAAATTTCTCTCACMATTAATAGTGAGMAACCCARGGAGAGTTTGATAACTCACTGCAAGGATCCTGCGAGTAGATGTATAGCTATGAAAACTCTCATGAAGCACATTGAGAAGCTAGAGTTAAAATTCATGCCCCACTTCCTCGGACAAGTCTTTAGAATTTGTTCGTAAATCTCAGGGTTCTCGTATCCATGCGACATCTCTCTGTGAATTAGCTTCTCGAAAGTATGTAACCTATTAATTTCTAAATCAAACAGAGTAAAGAAATTTCAATGCTATGATCACAGTAATACTCTTAATCATCCTTAATCTCTAACCCTTAGTTCCACATATTTTATCATTTTGATTCCATGGCCTACATATTTCACCATTCGGTTCTGTCAGTCAATGATCGGGTGATTAAATATTGTGACAGACTAGTTGTAAAAATAGAGTGACTGAATTGAAATAAATCACACAACTGAAATAAATTCCCCTTAATCCCATGTATTTTACCATTCTAGTTCCATGGTACAACTGAGAATGAATGAATTGAAATAATTCACACTACTAAAATAGAAATCACACAACTGAAATAAATCTAATTGGGCAGTGTATACTAAGGAGAGGGTATCCTGCATCTCTTGGCATATACTGCCAAGAAGGACTACAACAGAAAAATCTTGATCTACAACAACAAACTCTTTATTACAACATCAAAATGATTACAATATTTCTCTTTAATATGAAACTCTCTAACTCCTTCACTATTGAACTGAACTATGAACCCTGAAGCTATGATATCCTCTCATATTTATACACATCAAGATGAGATCAAATCCTAAACAAGTGAATCTCATAACCAACAAATCCTAGATCCTAAACATGTGGATATCCTCCACCAAATCTTGGATTTGATTTAAGATAATTTGAATAGGATAATACAAAATATTTCATGAGATCCATATGCCCAAATTCGTGGGTATGAGCAACTTGGTCAAAACCACTTAGCCTTAGAATTTCAAGCTAGGATGACTAGTCTTTTGAAATATCAACCATACACTCCTTGTTTTGTACTTTTTGTAGATTTTCCTCACTAGTCACCTAAATAACCCCATTCTACACAAAACTCATATTTTATATTTTTGAGATTCCTTTTCATCTGGTCATAAATGATGTGGAAAGTTTGACTATCACAACTGCCAATCAGTTGTAGAATTTCCAACATTTTGCAAAATTGCCAACAACTACAGAATTTCACAAGTAAGTTAGAAAAAACAATATTTACTCTAAGTAATCATCGAAGCATGGGGAATTGACCATTTTATATACATATGGCATGTGAAGCTCGTGTACGGTGAAAATGGACAATTACGAGAATATGGTTAATGAAGTGAATGAAGATGGAAGGGAAAAGTAGGTGAAAGAATGGTTGATAGCATCATAAAACATGTCAATTATGAAGCCCAACAATCCTCGGACCTCATGTAGCTTGTATCACCCTTTGCTAACCTTGAACTAGTATCCTCTTTGAAACTTGATTTTTCAGCACATAATTGATCTCATAGCACACTACCTAATCTTGCAAACCCTAAGAGCTACATATGGTTACTTTTAGTATCTTGGAGGTTTTTTTTTCCAGATGTTTTAGAATGCAAGTAATATCCTCATGATGATTTGTGATGATGAGTCTATGTGGCTTTGAGTTACTTCTCCTAATAATTTCAAAAACATGACACGCTTGGAATTATCCACTTAATTTTTTTTGTTGATGTGACTTTTGACATCACATCATCCACCATTGATTATTTCACCAACTGATTCCATACAATGATTATTTTCCCTTGCAAAAAATTGATTATCTTAATCGCAAATTTAGACACCCCCACCTTATGTGGAGATATGAGGCCCACCTGATTAGTTTGTGTGGAGGGATTTTTTTAGTTAACATAACTAAGTTATTATGAATGTGATTGCCTATTAATGAAAATGAATTGAACTCAAAGTCAGTGACATACCTTTCTTTTTTTTGGATTGATATACATGTCATATATATGTTTTGGTGATATTGATGAAGTATTGGTGCATTATAGAAGTTCTTTTGTGTTGGATCTATTGTTTTGAGGTGAAAATAAGGACTTATACAACCTCCTTTAACTTCCTAGAAGGGAAGCAAATAATCCTGTAGAATTTTTTCGGTTCATATAGGATGGTTTGTAGTGCACAAGAATGGTTGATTCTATTGTAGTAGGGTCCTTTTGATCCTCATATATCACTTTTTCTCAAAATTTGGCAAATTGTTTGATATACGGTGGCTTCTTGTAGCTTATTGTATCACATTATATATTGGACTATTTTCTATAGGAAATACATGCAACTCTTCCTATAGCTTCTTGTAGTAGTGCAAAATACTACGTTTCTATAACTTCATGTAGCTACTTGTAGGTGGTTGTGTGAGTGCACAATTTTGTTTTTTTATTTTATTTCTGGAGTACGGTAATGGATGATAATGGGAGAATATGGTGGATGGATTATGAAATGAGTAATTTTATGATATATGAAATAGAAATGAATGAAGGTGAATGAAATAGGTGAATTACATGTCAAATTTTGTTTGTGAAATTATGGATTTTAAGGTGTGATGATGGTGGAAGTGATTGGTGGATTTGATCAACTATTGAATCAAKACCATCAACACGGTATATTGGTACAATAATGATTTGAAGCCTCGATATTGGTTCCTACTTTTTTTAAAATTTGAATATTGTAATGTTGTTGTAGGTCACCATTTATTGTTTGCATGTTGTATATGATATTTTTCTACTAGTGTATTCCTCTATAAGTTGATGTTTACCTTTATTCATTKATGTAGATCAATTTGCCTTTGTGTTGATGTTTCCTTTTTCTAGTTTTGTAGYTGACTTTTCTAGGCTTGAAAGATGTTGACAATGAAGTCCTTTGGTGGGGTAATCGAAGGTACTAATATAAATTTTGTACATGATATGATCGAAGCCTATAGGTTGATGTTGGAATTGTAAAAATGCTGGTATGACCAAGAATGAATGCTAGTATAAACCAAAAATGAAAATGTGATCCTTGTCTTGGTTGAAACCTTTGCATATGGAGAAATATTATGAAGTGAATAAAAATAACATTTGAGCTTGTTGAGGTTTCCTTTGCATGATGAGGTAAAAATGAATAACCTGTATGAAATTTTTCTTAATATCATTGGTTGTTGGATTAGATCATTGTTGATAGTTATTTCACATTATACTAGGAAACATATTATATTTTTTGTTAAGCACAAAATTGTTGCAAACTAGAAATGCTTGATGAAGGTAATGACATGGGTTTTGTATAGCCGCTGGAACGATGGTGTTTTGATATTAGGGTGATGATATGGCTAATTATGATGATGGTGATAATGATGATATTGTGATGTTGTGGAAAAAATGAATCAATAATATGGGATGAATGATGTGGATTCATACTTGTAATAGGTTTTTATTGATGGTGATTTCTCTGTTGTGCTTTTAGAATCATTGCATATTGTTTATGTCTTCCTTTGTTGTTGCAGGGTACTTTTGGAGTAAAATATTCTTGATTCTTTATTTTGAACCTGTATATTTTTTGGATTTTTCCTCTTTCTTATTTACTTTCCTATCCTTCAAATGTAGATCTCAAAACACTTTTTAAAAAAATAGGGTTTTTTTCTTGTTTCTCTTTTTTCACAGGGTAATGGTGCCATTGTTGGTTTTCACCAGTTCCATACCCCTTGATATATGTTAGGGTATCAGAGAGCCTATAGTCCTTATGAATATTTGATATTTGTTAGTTGAATTTGATAACTCCGCCTGATGGTTATTGCATTAGCTTGAAACTCAATAAATACACAAAATATGATTGTTGGTCTTCCCCAACGGGTGACCCTTCTTATAATCTATGAATATTCATATTTACACTTTATGTTACAAGTAACACAATCCAAAATATTACGTGTCCAACATTCCCCCCTCCCCTTAATCTAAATGGGTGTGTGCGATTCCAAGCATCATTATGAACTTCCCAATTTTTTCTCTTCCAAGCACTTTGGTGAATATGTCCTCAATTTTCTCATTTGTGGAACAATGTCTCAAGTGAATAGCATTGGCCTCTACATGATATTGAATAAGGTGATACTTTGTTTTGATGTGATTTTTTTGATCATGTAATCTAGGATTATTGGCCAACTTGATTACAGAGCATTATCAACTAGAAGAGGAGTAGAATTCACTTGTTTCTCATGCAAATATTCAAGTATTTTTCTGAGCCACACAATCTCCTTCGTTACTTTTGTAGATGCTGCATATTGTTCCTTCGTTGTGGAATTTGATGGAATTGATTGTATGTGTGACCTCTAGGAGACCGTTGTTTATCCAATACTCATGAGATATATTGAAGTTTATACTCTGTTTTCCTTATCCCCGAAAAAGTATGAATCGGAGTATCCAATTAGGTTGAAGTCATCCACCTTAGAGTACATAAGTCCAAAACCTTGATTTTATTTCAAGCATTTTAGAACTCTTTTTGCAGCAGACCAATGTCCTTCACAAGTATTTTGCATGAACTTGGAAAGAATCCCAATAACAAATGAAATGGTTGTTTTCATGGTAGTAAGATAGATAAGACTTCCCACAAGTTGTCTATACTTGGTTGCACCCTCAAATTCATTCCCTTATTTTGATGTGAGTTTCAAATTCTATTCCATTTGATAGAAATAAGATTGCATTCAACCATGCCAAACATGTTCAATAGTTCTCCAATGTAATTCTTTTGGGAAATGAATATGAACCTTGGATTTTGAATCACCTTAATTCCAAAATAGTAGTGAATATGTCCCAAATATTTCATATTGAAGCCTATCCTAAAATCTTTCTTTATGGCTGAAATGTAGCTTTCATTGTTCCCTGTTATCAACAGATCATATACATATACTACAATATATACAACTGTATTTCCAAATTTATTGACAAACAAAGTTGCATCGTCAAGATTGAAATGCTTGAAATTTAATTTCAAAGGATGCTCAACTAAATTTTCATACCATGCTCGTGTTCCTTGGTTCAAGACATATAAGGATTTGATGAGATTGCATAACTTATGTTCTTGTCCCTTCATGAAAAATCCTTCTAGTTGAGACATGAACACATTCTCTTTCAAGTCTACATTCAAGAAAGTAGTCTTCACATCCATTTGATGAATTTTCCATCCATTTTGTGTTCCCATGGAAAAAAAAGTATGGATGGTATCCCATTTTGTTGTGGGGGAAAAAGTATCTCCATAATCAACACCTTCTTTCTGTGCAAATCCTTTTTCCACGATTCTTTCTTTGTTCTTTTCAAGTGAGTCGTTCAATGTGTACTTGTTCTTGAATACCCATTTGAGTCGATTGGTTTGGTTCCAAATGGAGGGTCCACCAACTTTCATGTCCCATTCTTGATGAGGGAATCATATTCCTTTTGCATGGCTTCTTTCCATTCATCATGAGAAGTGACTTTTTTAAAGGAAGTGTGTTCAAGGTTAGTAGATAAAATCAACTCACAATCGTATGAAACATCCATGTCATCTACATCACCTGAGTTTGAATTATATACATTACCTCCATCTTATTTTGAGTACATTCTAGTTCATGTATTTCCGACCTCATGGGGATGAACACTCTCAAGTATTTTTGTGATCCATTTGGGTGGACCTTTCTGAGATGGTATAGGTTGCTCAGTCGATTGATATGGTGTTGAGTTCTCATCAAGCCTCATCTTTTCAATCCTCTTGATCACATCATCCAAATGAACTTCAGGTTCTAATGAAGTGGTGGGAACTTCTTCATGTGTGGAAGGTGGTGCTTCAAAAAGATATTCGAGAGATTGACCCAATATAGGGACCCCCCCTTCAAGATGTGGAATCTCATCATCAAATTCATGATATGTCTTTACACAAGTGAATCTGTCCAGATGATCAAGCTTCTTCTCAACAGTTTCGTCTTTCTTGGAGGATTCAAGAAAGATTGCATCTCTGGAAAAGGATGAATTTCTTGTTTGTCTCATCATAAATATCATACCCATTAGTGGTATTTGAGTACCCCAAGAAGATGCACTTCTGCCTCCTTGCACCAAGCTTGCTTCTTTTCTCCTTTTGAATCAAGGCATAGCAGGTGGAACCAAAGACCCTGAGATGCCTCACCGAAGGAATGTGGACATACCAAATTTCATATGGAGTCTTGTTTTTAAGAGCATGAGATTGCCACATATTTTTTACATAAACTGCACATAGAACTGCATCATCCCAAAACATCAATTTAACATTCTTGAAAAACAACATGGAACAAACCATATTTAGGAGTGTCTTATTCATTCATTCATCCACACCATTTTGTTGGGGATTGTATGGAACTATGGTTTGATATTTGATCCCATGTTGGTGAAGGTACATTTCAAATTCATCAAATGTATATTCTCTTCCATTATCAATTCGAAGAGAGCCAATATGAGACTAAGCTTCATTTTGAATCCATACATGAAAATTTTTAAAAGTTTCAAAATCTTGTGATTTATCTTTCAGCAAGTACACCCAACACATTCTAGTGAAATCATCAGTAAAAGACATGATATGTTTGTTTCCATTTCCAGAAGGAGCATGCATAGGGCCGCACAGATTAGAATGAATCATTTCAAGTTTTCTACATGCTCTAGAAGTAGAATCATGAAAGGGTTGTTTGTTGTGTTTTCCAAGGATACAAGCATCACATTGCTTCAATTTCCTAGGAATAGTAGGCAAACCAAAAACACCATTATTTCTCAACAAATGAATACTATCATAATTAATATTGACAAGTATAGCATGCCACGAAATACTAGATGGAATTATACATGTGTCATGATGAGAGAGGTATGCAATAGTCTGTGTATGGGCATATGTCCCTTTCTGCTTCAATAGTCTTTTATCTTCCATTTCGTTCATAACAATCATGTTATCGGAATCCTTTCATATTTAAACTTTATCACCAAACATATGAACAGAGTGGCCTTGTATTTGGATGTGCACAAGGGACAACAAGCTCCTCTGCAGCTCAGGAAGATAGAGTACATTGTGCAAAATAAAATTTGGGCTTCCAAGCAACTTAAGATTGATGTCACCTATTCCCAAAGGCTTGAGACTTGATCTATTTGTAATGTACACTACACCATCTACCTTTTTCATCAAAGTCTTTGAAGAAGTCTCTTCGAAATTCCATGTGGGAGGTTGTGCCTGTGTCAAAGAGTCGTGCATATCCCCAAGAAGAAAATGAAGTGTTGAATGATTCTTCATTTACTCCTATATTGCAATGGGAAACAACATAGTGAGAAGGTGCTTTACCTTCCAGTGGTTCTAAGGTCTTACCCATGTCTTGTTTTTTGTTTTTTCTTTCTTTGATCTTCTCCCATGGAACTCTATAATTAGTAGCTTCATGTGACCCATTCTTTCTAAAACAGGTACAATAAAGATAGGATTTTTTACAGGAATTATGAAAAACCCCTCTGCCTATGAACTTCTTCTTTCTGCATTCTTTCATTTCTTACTAAACAATTACAGATGAAAAATGAAAAAGGAGGAAGCTAGCAAGCTAAAACAGGCAGAATTAATACAATGTTGTCGAACAAATCAAACTTCTTTCTAGTTATGAACTTTCAACTTCACCAAGAAAACATTGATAACATATTGCTTTCAGTAATATTACAAAGGTGTGCATTGTATTGTATGAGTGCAATAAATAAATATTTGAAATAACACAATGGGACACAACCTTTATGCATCATGCATATGCACATTTATGAAGAATTTTTCATCTATGATTCTCTCACAGAACTTTTGACAAATTAGTACAATTGGATTCTAAAACAAACTTTGCCATGTCAAACATGAGATTATATTTGAATAATACTCCAGCCTATTATATGCAATGTTTGGAGTGGTAATTGCACTCGTTTAAGCAAAGGAAATTGATTATGTATAAACAAAGGAAATCACATTCATAAATGCAAAATTGTAACCTCCATTTAATATCAAAAGTGTTCATATCCATATCCAATCAAGCCCAAAGTCATAGTTTTTTATCTTGGTCGCACCATGGAAAAATACTCATGTATCATCTCTGTATTCAGAGAATGTGAGGTAGTGAGTTGATTCCAAGTTTATGAAGTCGCCAATGGATGGAGAGATTAGAGGTTGATGGGATGGGCATGGAATGCTGAAAAACCCAGTGATATCAATGAAGAATGGATGGAATAGATTATGTGTAGTCACAATTGGTCCTTGATTGAGGTAGAGGTGATTAATGCCTCTGATTCAAGCCTAAGAGATGGTCGTTGGTTGTGGGGAATGGAGCTACTGGTGAGAGATATCTTCGAGGGGTGACTACATTGCATTAACAGTGAGAGGGCATGTTATTTAGGGTTAAATCCGACTTGAAGAAGGTTTATATCACCATGATGTTGCTCACCATGGATCCTGAAGAGATTTGACATGTGGTTGTGGGATAGACTTGGTCATACAATGTTGTCGAATGAGAGAGGAAAACCAAGAGAGTGATTGAAAATTAGGGTTAAAATCAGGGTTTCGTTATCACTACGTGAATATATTCATGATTGAAGTAAGTGAATAGGCTAAGGGAGAATCATTGGACAGAGAATAAATTAGAGAGATAGTGCACAGGGCATACTGGTAAGATAAGAGAAAGTGTTGAGAGATATTTCTTGTATGAAAAATAAACGCCTAGGGAAAATCATCATGGAGTTAGACCAGGATCCGATACCACTGTCATTCTAGGAATTGTAAAAAAAGATAACTCCACCTGATGGTTATTGCATTAGCTTGAAACTCAATAAATACACAAAATAAGATTGTTTGTCTTCCTCAATGGGTGACCCTTCCTATCACCTACGACTCTTCATATTTACAATTTATGTTACAAGTAATGCAATCCCAAGGATTACATGTTCACCAATTATGGGGAGTACTTTATTATAGATTTAAGGCTACCTCCTAGGATATTTCAACCAGATTTCTATCCTTGGTGCCTCCGTGAGATTTTTGCCAAGGAATTTTTATTGTCCTTTTTTTTCCTGGCAATATTGGGAATTAGAATGGGTTGAGGGCATTGTTTCTCTCAACCACATTCAATATTTGACCTTTGATTATGGTTCTGAATTAATATATTGACCGTGGTTTCTTGTAGATATTGAACCTATAGCCATTGACTAGGAGGGGGATGTTTTCCTCATTCGTTGTTTTAATTTTCACTGAGCCATGTTCATAACATCTATATATCTTGTAAGGCCCCAACCATCTAGTCTTCAACTTTCCTTTGAAATCCTTGAACCTTGAATCATAGAGAAGGGCCTAATACCCTTGTTTTAAAAATCTATGCATGATGACCTTATCATTCCATGTTTTTATTTTTGGTTTCACTACCTCTGTGTGGAACAAGGATTGTTGCATGTACTCATCCAAGATATTGAACTATTGTAATCTTTATTTTTGAGCTGATGAGAGGTATCAATTTAATATGGAATGTGTTCTTAGTGTAACTATCTCAAACTCAATAGAGAACATAACGTTGTTACCATTTACCAACTCATAAGGGCTGAATCATGTGTTGATCTTCCAAGTTGTATTGTATTTCCCAGACAACTTAAATTAATCTATTTGCCCAATATTTCTTATGTATGATAAATTTATTGGTGATAATGTTTTCCATTTTTTTGTTAGTCACCTCTACTTGTCCATTTACTTGAGGGTGGTAGGTAGTATATTTCCTATAGCATATCTTGTTCAATTGCATGTGTTTTATATGATATGGATTTGAAGTAATGAATGGTTGTATATCAATACTTGAAAGATTAATTTGAAAATTAATGAAGGTAAGTAAACTATGTGAAAGAAAACAAAATGTAATGTGAACAAGATAAAAGAGAGAAATTGAGAATTCAATGCAAAGAAAAATTACAAAGGAGAGAAGAGAGTGAGGAATGGGAAATGAAAGGTTATATTGTTGGCCTTCTCATTACCAAAACTCTCCATATTTCCCCATGTAGTTTCACTCTCAATGGGTCTTTTTGTTTTCAAGAAAGGAAGCATAGATATCCATGAAATTGCTGGAGGTATTAAACACTCACCTAGTAATTATTTTTCCTAAATTTTCTAGTCTAATGCCAAGGCCGTTATACATAGATGATAATATTACCTACAAAATAGGGAGCCTCCTATAAAATAGGGTGCCTTCCCTCTTCAGTTTTGATTCAGGTACACTTCGATTAGACTAGTGGAGGAAAATCATGCATGGCTACCTCAGTTTTATCACCAACATTTGCATGTTCACTTCATTTTTCTCACCAGAAGGGAACATATCATATTCATGTGGCTACGAGGGTGTATATCATGTGCATGCATGCATTTCTCTCACCTCCACATGTGTGACTCAATTAACTGATGATTGCATGGATAGTTAACTAGGACTAGGTAGAAGATAACTATGGTTTATGTCAGTGCGTCTTTGTATCTCTTTAGATCACTACTATGGTGCATTGGTTACTCATGTAGCCTATATCTATTTTAAATTATTCTCTCTTTGAGTGTGGAACACATAATCAATACTATTCAATTATTCTTTCTCTCATTCTTGCTTCTCTCTCTCTCTGTTTTCTTTTGCAAGCTTTGTGTGAATTTCTATAGCTAGGTTCTCTATGTAGGTTACGCCAAAAATTCACATGGTATCAGAACCCACGAGTTTCTAGGATCAAGGTGCACAGACACTCATTTGTAGGAACATAATATTGAACTAGTCAAAAAGAAGGGAATTTCCACTATCAACACTTCTTATGCCACACAATTATTTCAAGTGGAATCCAAATATTTTATTTCTTCTCAAAAGTAGAGGCTTATATAGAATAACCATGGAAAAAGAAGCAGATCTTGATTTTGCTGATGAGAAAAATCATTTTCTCAATAGACAAGATATGGCTTTCGAACTTATCTTCATGTTTGTTTCTCTTGAAATATAATTACTACTTCATGTTGAATCGTTCTCGACTTTAGATGAAGTATGGACCAAATTGGAGGTCCTATTCAGGATAAAGGAATATCATGAAGAATGCATGCATGATATCGAAAAGAAAAAGCCAACATAAAATCCACCAGAATACTAAGATTCTTAGTTTGAAGAGACTTATGCATGCTCCATGCTTGCATCTCAGGAGCCACATTCAAATACTTCTACACATCCTCTTGTTCCATACATTTGAGATGATGTCTCCTTCCAATCAGATCTGATTTCCAAATCAGATTTATAATATCTTAAGAATGCAGATGATGAGCCAGATCAAAGAACAAAATGGGCACATTCCATCCTACCAACAACTTATTATCTTGCAAATCAACTTGTCGATCCTAGAAGAATGAGATCCCAATTTGAGGGAGATCGACATGCAATCACAACCAAAAAACTGGTAATGTGCATGCATTTCTACATAGTTTTAGCATATAACCCTCAACCCTATGCAGAGGATGAAGGGAATTCGTATTGGAAAACTGCCATGAATGAAGGGGATTTGGATCTTCTTTCTTCCAATAAAATAAATTGGATATATGTGAACATTTCACTGGTGCATCTACTTCATCAGATCTATACAAACATCTAGATATTCAAAAAAATATTCATGAAGAATAAACTTGCATAGTTGCAAGGTCTCCTTGGAGTGAAGGACACATTTTCCTAGTAGATGTCCTTCTATTTCAACATTGTACTTTGAGGGGGGGGGGGGTTCCCATGAGGTTTTTATTTTCATCCTCCTTATGAGGTTTTATTTTCATCCTCCTTTTTCATTGTTCGTTCATTAGATGCATTGTAAAATGGGTACCTAACATGGCTTCCTTCTAGGACCCATTCATCATTTACTCCCTAGTAGTGTTCAGGGGGGGTGTTGGAGATATTACACACTCACCTAGTAATTCTTTTTCCTAATTTTTCTAGTCTAATGTTGAGGGAATTATCCATATATGAGAATATTCCCTACAAAATAGGGTGCCTCTTATCAAATAAGGCACCTTCCCTCTTCAGTTTTGACTCAATTATACTTCAGTTAGACTAGTGGAGGAAACTCATGCATGGAAAGCTCGGTTTTATCACCAATAGTTTCATGTTTACCTCATTTTTCTCACCAAGAGGGCTCATATCAGATGCATGTGTCCAAGAGGGAACATATAATCATGTGCATTCATGTGTTTCTCTCACTGCCACATGTGTGACTTATTTAACTGATTATTGCATGGATAGTTATCTAGGACTAGGTGGCATATAACTCCGATTTCTATCAGTGAATGTCTAGATCTCTCTATATCATTACTATGTGCATTAGTTACTCATATAGCCTATATCTATTGTAAATTATTCTCTCTTTGAATGTGGAACATAGAATAAATACAATTCAATTATTTGTTCTCTCATTCTTGCTTCTCTCTCTCTGTTTTCTTTTGCAATATTTGTGTGAATTTCTCTAGCTAGGTTCTCTTTGCGGGTTTCACTGAAACTTCACAGAAACTATTATAACCAAAGATTTCCAAAACGAAACATTGGGACCCCATTCAAACTTGATTTTCCCATTTTGGTTTCCAAGGTAAAATATTTGTGTCTTGGTGGTGTTAAGGCCCCTAAGGCCCTATGTTAATTCCCTAACACTCATTAATTATTAGCTTATTATTTATTATTAGGTCATATTAGTGGTAGGCTACATCATGCTCACTTTATCTCCTATTTATAATAAAGGAGAATAATTTGTATAAGCATATCATCTTGTCTTATGAATTGGATATATTGTAAAAGGAGGTTTCCTCCTCAAAGTGAACTATATTCATTGACTTTTTTTCATTTTTAATGTATTGGATCATAACATTTGGTATCTAGAGCATCGATCCTAGGGTTTTGTTGCTTCAAGTGAGTAATCATCAAATTTTAGTTATAATTTTTTTTTGTGTGATAACTTTGGAGGTTACTCATGAGACATATCACAGTACACATGGTAAATTTCAAGTTCTAGTTCATTACAATTTTGGAGATATAGTCTATGGAAGATAGGGTTTTTGACTCGTCATGAAATCTGTTTTAAACAAGTCATTTGGAATTTTCTCTATAAATTATTTTTTGGGAAGTTTCAAATAGTGAAATTTTGTGGAGACTAAGCATAAATGTCAGGTTACATGTGGTCAAAATTCCAGGTTTTGGTTCACTATACTTTCAAAGATATATTCCATGTAAGACAAATTTTGTGACTAAAGCATAAAGGAAGCTATAAAGTATTCAACCATGCATGTTTGGTGAAACTTGGTAAACCACCCCAAAAAATGAGTGTCTATCTCAAAATGGTCATATATAGATTTCAAAAATTGGATCCAAGAAATGTACCCCCCATAGGATTTCTTATGCTACTGCCACAATTTCCATATTTTCTTATATAAGTATAACACTCCCACTCTATGTTTCATTAGGTCTTTAGTAATACCTTGGAGGGAGAAATAGTGTTCCATATGGGTAACCCGACCTGTTGGGTCTAAATCATCAAATTTGTTTATATCTACTTTACAAAATCTATAAAATAGATTGTATTGATTTCCCTAAAAATGTGGCCTTGTGTGATAACATCCCCTATTAAAGGATTCATCTCCATATGGTTGCTCCAAAAAAAATCATTGAAATTATTTTCCTTTGACATGTGTAGCTTTCTAATCTCTTGAATAACATTTAGGAGGTTGTTAACCTTAACCTCTAGGAGGTAAATCCTTTCCACCTTTATGTGTAAATTGGGAAGCTAATTGATTATAGTTTTTAGAGTGCTAACCTTTATCTCCATGGTGGAGATTCTATTCTATGCCATGGGCCTATGGATCCACTGGTAATGTTATCTAGGAGGTATACTAATGCGATCAATAATGTGTAATGAAGATTTTGAGACAGGTCACCCACAATAGGATGGATGAGACCACAAACAATGTTATATGAGAGTTGTTGGATTACTAAGAGGGGGGGTGAATCAGTAATAGCATAATTATAATCCGTTTTCTTCAAATGTTATATCAATGTAGAATTATTATCCAATAATGAGCAGTAAGAAATAAATAATCACACACATACACAGTACACCAGTGTTTTACATGGAAACCCAAATCGGGAGAAAACCACATAATGCTTTTTCTTATATGTCTTGAAAAATTACATTCATTGGAAGCACCAAATTCCTTTGTTTTCCAGCTACAACTGGAAGGAGGCACCAACCCCCTAGTTTCTCAGGCTACAACCTGAGGGAAGCTCCAACTCCCCAATTCTCTGGCTACAACCCCCAATGTTCTCCG
>SNQJ01S0053015.1:115810-129589 GCA_010110895.2 Picea sitchensis
CAAAAGTTTTTCTTGAAAACTTTCTTTGTAGTTCTTTTACCTTTATATGTTTGTCTGCCTTTTGAGTAACCTTCATCATTTCTCTTTTTCTTATGAGGACATTTGTTAGCAAAATGACCAATACCATCACAATTAAAACAGATTAAAGGAATCTTACCTTTGTACCTACCGTTGGTTCCCTTATTCAGTATTTTGACAAAGTTGGCCACTTCTTCATCATCTTCTGAGAGGTCGTTGCTGCTGCTATATTCTTCTTGTTTCTTTTTCTTTGATATTTTGGATGCTTTGAAGGTTGCTTCTTTTACATCTGGATTTTCCTGTTCATTTCTCATCTCATATGCTGTGAAGATTCCATGCAGTTCGTCCATTCTTATTGAGTTTAGATCCAATCTTTCTTCTAGTGTTGATATCTTAGGGTTGAATCTCATAGGAAGAGATCTTAGTACCTTTTGAACAATTACAGATTCTTCGATTTCTTCTCCCAATCCTATGATTGCATTCACTATTTCATCGACTCGTAAGAAGTAGGATATTCTTCCTTTGTTTCTTTTTCTTTGATATTTTGATGCTTTGAAGGTTGCTTCTTTTACATCCTGATTTTCCTGTTCATTTCTCATTTCATATTCTACGAAGATTCCATGCAGTTCATTCATCTATTGAGTTTAGATCCAATCTTTCTTCTAGTCGATATCTTAGGGTTGAATCTCATAGAAGAGATCTTAGTACCTTTGAACACCATGCATTCTTCATTTCTTCTCCCAATCCCATGATTGCATTCACTATTTCATCGAATTGTAAGAAGCGGTAGGTCGTGACATTTCATCTTCTTCATTTTTAGTTGTTTGAACTGACCGTAAGTTTGAAGTTTTGTTGATTTGACTTTTGAATCTCCCTTCATAAATATTTTTCTCAAGTTTTTGTCCCAAATCTCTTTAGTGATTTACAATGTGAAACTTTGGTGGATATCAGACACCTAGACCATTCAAAAAGTGCATTTATGGCTTTGAATTATTCTCACCGAAGTTTCACCGCTTTGTCATTTGTTGGTAGAATTGTTGTCAAGTGGTGTATCCATCTACAATTGATTGCTAAACTTGGAATCTTTGTGCCTCGTGATATATGTATTCATCCTTATGCTCCAAAAACATACCTTATGTCCATCAAACTGGTATTCCATTTTTATAATGAAGTTGGTAATTTCCATGATCTACCTTTCAGTAACTCATTTTGAAGGAACCTGTTTTGATACCATTTGTTGGATTACCGAGATAAGGAACTCAAGCATTAGCGTAATTATAATCTTTCTTTTCTTCAAAACAGTATCAATGTAGATTTATTATCTAATAATGAGTAGTAATAAGTAAATAATCACACACATACACAAGACACCATTGTTTTATCGTGGAAACCTAAATCGAGAAAAAACTACTAATGATTTCTTATATGTCTTGAAGAATTACATTCATTGGAAGCACTAACTTTTTTTTCCAAATGAATCGGAAGGGAGGCTCCAACTCTATTTTCTCAAGCAACCGAGGGAAGTCTAACTCTACTCCTCTGGCTACAAACTGTACATATAACCCCCAATGTTCTCTCTCATAAACTGTAGGTGGTTGCTACATCCCACTGTCTTGCCTCATTCCTACCACCCCTATAGAAGTAGAATGGGATGGAACCATCTGCCACACTATCACCGTGGAGATATACCCGTCAAACCTATACCAATAAATATGAACCATGTATCAACCTATAATCAACTTATAATTATAAACAAGTGTATCAACTATGCACCAACCTGTAATCAACTTGTATTCAACCTGTACTATAAACAAGTGCATCCAACCATGTGCCAAGTATACCAATCATGTCAACCACTAATAACTATTATGACTCATCAATATGTACTCAACATCATCAACTATACACTTATAAGGCACCAACTCATCAACTACTTGTCTCAACCATGTACTCAACATAAAATTACAACCAAAATTCTCATCAATTTCTCATCATCCAAATCTGATTTGTAGCTCAGTAATAGACTTGATGTATATGATCACATTCCTCAAGAACCTTCTAACTTTAAAACAAGAGACTAGCATTTTCTATCAAACTTTCTTTAGTCTCACATGCCTAGTTTTGGATTAGTCAACAACCCTAACTTGAAGTAAATGCTAACTTTGAACCTCAGAATATAAAGATCTAAACCTGACACACAATGTTATTCAGTTGTGTTTTATGCAATTCCTCCAAGTGTCAGTTTCACTTGAACCTTTCAGAAAAGGAGTTATAGAAAACCGTATACCTTGTTGAATTTCCTGCTTATTCTAGAGAGTTGTCTTGTAGAGCATGCCCTGCAATGAATATTTGATAAATTGATTCAAAACTCTATAAAACATATCTCATGAATAAAATCCCTAACCAACACATTTTTTCTCACTGGAATTTGGATCTTATGAATGCCATGATTGCTTTTATCCAAACACCCGATTTTTGACTACTGGACTCATTACAAAACCCTATTTTCTACAGAGTGTAACTCAGCCAAAATAAAACGATCCACATGCTGAATTTTTTACCAAAGATACTCGATATGTTTTCTCACTTTTAATAGAAATTTCAGGATCTGAATCATTATAGAAAAATAGCTATATTTAAAATGGTGAGAAGGACCTCAGAATAACATACCTTAGAAAGCACCATCAAAGAATTTATCCTTCCTCATTTCGGCCTCTTTTCACTCTCCCAATTTCGGCTTTCTAGGATATCATTTGGTTACCCTGTAGACACCCATACATATTTCTAATATTCTCAAGTTTGATTCAAATGAGAGCCTTGCCTCTTATTTATACTCTCAATTATCTTCCTTAAAAACATCTTTTATGTCACTTGGCCCACTTTCCTATTTTAGGGTTGGGTCCACTTTTAATTTCTCCACAACTTATTATTGAAATAATTTATTTTGTATTCAATTTCGAATTATAACACACTCATCACTTCACTTTATTATTTACCTTTAAAAAATCTCTTAAACCACTTTTGGATTACTTTGACCTTTTGGGGGCTTTCTAGATGACATATGAGGGTCCTCTAACTGTATACATAACTCTCCAATTGTGAGGAGTTATGTGGACGTTATACATACCACCGTAAAATGGAAATGAAATGTAATATCCATATAAATAGTATTATATGAAAATATATCATAACTCATAAATCATACCCATCAAACAAACTTGGTCCATTACCCAAACCTAGAGTCTCCAACTTATCATGGCCATAACTCTCTAACCGTATATCATGTGACGCTCCACATACCATTGAAATGAAATGATAAGAAATATCCATCTAGGGATATTTTCCCGACAAGTTCACTCTCCTTCATCTCATTATTCCACAAATTAAGCATGGGTTCTTTACCCCACAAAGTGTCTTCCCATGAGGGCTTTCACCATATAATCTCACTTTGGAGTTCATCCAATTATACTTCTTATCAACCATGACAAAACAATAATGAGTCATATTTACATCAAACAATATTGGGTCCATTACCCAATCCTTTGTGCTACGGGGCTTTCTTCAAGGGTTGACATCAATGACAACCAACCTTAATCAACAAGAGTTATACCAATGTTATCAACATCACATAAGGATTATTTTGAGATAGGTCTCCCACAATGGTATGGGATGGCATCGTACCCTTTTTTCTACTCTAGTAGGAATATTGATCCTATTTAGTATTGTTGGAAACATAATCTGTTAGATTTACCGATGATATGGAATGTGAACCATCAAGTGTGTACGAAGAGTCATTAGGATTCCAAGAGACCTTGGAAGATGAATCCAAAGGTCATCTGAATGTATATATATGTGTGTGTGTGTGTGTGTGTGTGTATGTGTGTATCATATGTTTAATAAAATGTTCACTCATGTTTATCTAAATTGTGTGTGTTAGCATTATAAGTCACACCTAGACTGTTGTAGTTGTAAGCCTAATACCCATCAGAATTTAGGATTGAATGATTAAAATAACTTTATGCTTGAGTGGATTAGCAAGAAAGAGCAAGAGAGAGAGGGAAACAGACTTTCTACAAAGGTGTTCCATTGGGCATGGAGTCATAACATCCTGCAGATCAAAGGAAAATAGGTTTCCTACCATACAAAGGCTAATGTAATGGTGGGTAGAATAATGGAGAGAAAAACATAAAGAAAAATGTTCACAAAACAAAGATCCTCTTGGTTGAATGGACTGAAGAATACTTGAACAAAACAATAATTAACAGGAAATCATTGCAAATCCCTTGCAACTCATGAATCTCCTAATCATAGGCAACCATGATATTCATAGTCTGAAATTTTATTCAAGTGAGATGAAGGAGAAATGAAGACAAAGTAAACATATTGATAGGACAACTCTCATGAATCCTCAATGGTAGAAATGCATTAACAATAACATGTCCTCCGGCTTACAATTGAGCACACAACTTTCTTCTTGCTAAGGCCCCTCTCGGGTATTTCAATCGAACCTCCTCTACATATTTATTTTTCCAATATATAGCCTACTATTACATCATAAGCTAAAAGATTTGAAGCTTCTGGTAATTCTAAAAATAGTAAACAATTTCAAGACATAATGACACTTGTAAACCAACTTCTAACTTCTATGATATAATTACAAAAAGGTGATGATAAGTGTAAAATCCTTCCCTATATTTTAGGGTTATGTTATTGACTAATCACTTCTTTGTTGTTCGAAGGACAAAGAGAATAGGTGGTTGATAATTCTATCCATTTGATTGCCAAACTTGGTACATGTGTTGAGTTTGAGAAAAACTGGAGCAAACATTCAGCCACAAAAAAATTGTAGTGACCTCCCCTATTTTAATACTGGGGACGCTACGGAAGTTATACTAATTGTGTATAAACTTAAGGAGACCCTCAAATTGCAGTATGACATGTGACAATTTTGTAAAAAAATCTTCCATAAACTCATCTATAACAAACATATATTCTTTCCCATCAAGCCTACGGATTTGCAGTCCTGAATATAAAGGGTCTCCAAAGAGATTTTTATTATTTGTTCCACAATCAATCATCTCAGGAAACACCCTTTGAGGATTTATGCATGCAAATGTAACATATAGTTCTAACTTTCCAATTGCAATACCAATACCCTGGGAACATATAAAATTTGGGCTTGGTACATCAAACACGATTACCAAATGTTTCCCCACTGAGAGTATTCCTCTCCAATTTCCAAGTAGACAAGATTACTTCCTTCAGTGATCAAATACCTGAGTATCATGAGTTGTTTCCCTTGCATTTTATTTCACATTTGTTGATCCTTGGTACATATAAAAACTGAAATCAAAGTAATCCAGCTATGTTTCTTTTCTTTTCTTTTTTGTAATGATTTGGACAGATGCAACAACTTCTGACAAATGCGCAACTACAAGGTAAAGAAGAGAAGTATGTATAACCATTTGCACTAATGCCCCTCCTGAGAGTGCCCATATGCAACACCAACTTCCATACGCCTTGATTGGCATGCCTTTACCTCGTGGTTGTTGTTTTAATGATGCTCATAAATTCATCATTTTAATGAAGTTGCCTCGACAAGAAACCCATAAGGGAAATATTATGCATTCATATGAAAATCATGACAACATATATTATTGTTCAGACACTTGTTGTGAGCACTTATTTCTTGTCACTTGGTTAGTTGTCGATGCTTGGAAACTAGGGTCGATTTTCTTGACACCTGTTACAGAGGGTCTTAATGTTTTGTTTTTTATTTCTTTTTTCTATGGGGGATAAATCCCACATGCGTTGGAGAACAAAAGTTTCAATTTTTTATATACGCCAACATTTCATTACATTTTTTACGCATAGTGCACTTAGAAACGCCCCTTGCGGGCTCCTCCCTTGGCTTTGGCGCTTGGTCTCAGGCCTTTAATTGTGATGTGTTGGTATTTAGTTCTTGATATCTCGTGTACTTGGATTCAATACTTGGATATTTGGCCTTTGGGCCCAATAATGTTAAAACCCGAGAGCCAAATTTGATTATCAAAGCCAAAATTAGCTAATAAAGCCAAAAAAATTATTATTTTAATCAACCTCGTTACCATTTTTTATTTTCTAAAGTTACAAACTTCTTGACCAATATTTTTATATTTTTTCATCTACAAAATAGGTTTCAACAAGCAACTAGCAATAAAATTCTACAAAATCATAGGAAACCCCAATGCCACAAGAATTTCACTTAGTAAGCGCTATGAAAAGCTTATGAATTGGCACAAAATTTATAAGGTGCCAACATTGTCTCCAACTGGGGATGGCATCCTCCATGTGAGGATCCAAAGGAATCATAGACCCTGTACCTAATCCATTGGGCTGCTCCCAACCTCTGAAACCCGCAACCTGCAAATTGACCTGTGACCCTTTCCAACTGAAAACCAACTGCAATCCAAAGTGAAGCTACTGCACACTGCAAACTAAAATATGAACATACTGAAACCAAAACTGCAAACTGCTAAAAATGATGTTCAAAGTGTTGAGCTTATTCAAAACACTCCTACCTACTCTAAGTTAATACATGGGTTGCCTAATCAGGTGAAGTCAAAGATCCAATGCAACCATGTTAGTATCTCATCTATTGCTTGAAATTTTTGTATGATTTTACTCAGAAATAAAATGATAGAACTTTTAGATGGAAGCTCAAACTGAAAATTGACTCTGTCCCCAAAACTCATCTTTACTGAAGAACTATATCCACTGATTGGCCCTGGGCAATTCCCAAAAATCTCTCTCTCTGATGTCTTCAACGAGGATGCAAAAGGGTCTTGGAAAACATGTGTGAATACCACTTGTTGATCAACAAAGAGGGATGGGTAGACTGCATATGAAACTTGTTTCTATTTAGAAACATAAGGAAATATGTCAGCCCTTTCCTCCACAACAGATGATATTTGTTCCAAATCTTCAATCTGAAGATTTTTCTGAAAAACATTAGCAATAGTCTTATCACTTTCCTCATCATGTATGTCAAAAAGAAAACTCATGTATTTTGGGCATGCATCAGTTGGAACATATTCCAATTGTTCAACAAAAATATGATCTTGAATGGATGGAAAAACTAGGTTTAAACTTTAAATAAATGAAAAACCTTGTTTTTTAAGATCATTTGAGACAATCTTCTCCTCTTCATTGTTTTCTTGCATCTGTTCATTATGATCATCATAAATTGGGCCACTGTCTAGGGTTTCAAAGTAGGAAATTTCAAATTTTTTATTTTCACATGTTTCTTTGGAAATCTCAGAAAAAGAAAAGTCGGAAGACAACATTGAGTAACCATCCTCACTTCTCTCTTCATCTTCCAGAGAAGGCACCTAACTTTCAACATAAGGGTTTTGTAAATGTTGTTGGTGGCATATCTCATTATCCAGTTCTAGAAACCCTATGTGATTTTCCAAAAACTCAAACTTGTGTGCTTCTTTAATGGCTTTAAAATACTTTCTCAACAAATCAAGAGAAGAAAAACACAAAGGTAAAGAATCATCGCTAGTAGGATCATTACTTTCTCTATTTGAAATTGTGAAATTATGATATGTAGGTTGAAGGTTGTCATTAATTTTCTGAAAAGAATCATTTTTTGATATAAGACCTACCATTGGTTGCTTTATAAAATCAGTGTCATAATCATTCTCATACTTTTCATGGGTAGGTGAATCAGAAACCTCTTGACTATCAACAACAGGGAGATTTGGAACAACAACTGGTAAGTCCACAATCTGATCATAATCTGTTGTGATACTTTCCTCATGATGAAATAAATCTAGTTTCAAATCAGCCTCTTCTTGCTCATGCTCATTCTCACACTCTTCAATATTCAACTCTTCATTCTCTAACTCATCTGAAATTTTTCCACAGGCTCTGAAATTATCCTCAACTTCTAGGGCATCAACTAAAATTTGTTGGAAGGACACAACATCCCTCTCCAAGAGAAGAAGAAACAAGTCTGGATGGAAATTTGTTGCATAGTATAGTTTGGTAGTACCTTCAGGTGGTTGGATATCTTTGGGAATTTTATAATATAAATTGAAAAATATCATATTGAACATTSAGACARTTTCATCTTTCATTCTCCTCGTGGCATAAAACTCTGAAAGGAGTAGATCYCATGGAATCCTCTCACCCAAAAATTTCAAAAAGGATTCTCCCAATTCATCCCATGAACTAATTGACTCAGTCTGTAATTTCTTGAACCATATTTTGGCATCTCCTTGTAAGGACCGAGAAAAGGCCCTCATAGACACATCATCATGCTCAATTTCAAAGAAATCTACAAAATTCTCAAAGCATTGGATATGTTTTTTAGTTGTAATATTCTCTCCATCAAACATAGGGAGGTACTTATAATGTTTTAGAGGAAATATAAGAAGGATAGGGGATATTTTAAGAGGTCTATATCTGTCCAAGAACTTAGAAGGTACATGATTAATCACAGGAAGTATAAGACCAACTTTAGTTTCATTAGGTTCACAAGACTGACCTTTTACATCATATGGATCAGAAGAATCTTGGTCACAATCAACTATGAAAGAAGAACATATATCTACAGTTTTTAAAGAATAATATACAAGTGTAGATCTAGGGTCATCATTTACATGGAGAAAGAAATGGAAGACTCTTTTAATATGTTCAGGAAAAGATAAGAGGTAACTGATGCCAAAGAATAATTTATCATCGAGAAAATTCAATCTTTGGTACCAGGTTTTCCCATAATGTCCTTCCATATTTCTTTCAAATGAGCTCGTCCTCCAGTGGAGTCTTTGAATTTGATTGAAACTTGGTCATATTCACCCGGTGAATGATGTTTCCCAAGCTATGTAACCATACCTTGTTCACCATCAAAGAATAGATATGTGCTTGTTGTTCTCCCAGGGGAAATCTTCAACTTTGTCCCCGACAATGGCGTCAAAATGTTATCATTAGAAGTCACACCTAGACTGTTGTAGGTGTAATCCTAATAGCCATCGGAATTTAGGATTGAATGATTAAAATAAGTTTATGCTTGAGTGGATCAGCAAGAAACAGCAAAAGAGAGAGGGAAATAGATTGTCTGCATAGGAGTTCCATTGGGCATGGAGTCATAGCATCATGTAGATCAAAGGAAATAAAGCTACCTACCAGAAAAAGGCTTATGCAATGGTGGGTAGAAGAATGGAGAGAAAAACATAAAGAATAATGTTCACAAAATAGATATCCTCTCTGCCGAATGGACTGAAGAATACTTGAAAAAATCAATAATTAACAGGAAATCACTGCAAATCCTTTGCATCTCATGAATCTCCAAATCATAGGAAACCATGATCTTCATAGTCTGCAATTTTATTCAAGTGATATGAAGGAGAAATGAAGACAAATTAAACATATTGATAGGACAACTTTCATGAATCCTCAATGGAATAAATGCATTAACAATAGCATGCCCTTAGGATTAAAATTGAGCACACAACTTTCCTCTTGCTAAGGCCCCTCTCGGGTCTCTCAACCGAACCTCCTCTACATCTTTATTTTTTCAATATATATCCTATTATTGCATCATAAGATAAAATATTTGAAGCTTCCTGTATTTCCAAAAATAGTATACAGTTACAAGACATAATGACACTTGTAAACCAACTTATAACTTCTAGGATATAGTTACAAAAAGGTGATGACAAGTGTAAACTCCTTCCCTATATTTTAGGGTTTTTTTATTGACTAATCACTTATTTGTTATTCGAAGGATAGAGATCATAGGTGGTTGATGATTCTATCCATTCGAGTGCAAAATTTGGTATATGTGTTGAGCTTGATCAAAACTGGAGTAAACATTCAGCCACATAAATTTTGTAGTGACCTCCCCCGTTTTAACACTAGGGATGCTACAAAAGTTCTACTAACCATGTATAAACTTAAGGAGACCTCAAAATTGCAGTATGACATGTGACCATTTTGTAAACAATTCCTCCATAAACTCATCTATAAAAGACATATATTCTTTCCCATCAAGCCTATGGATTTGCAATCCTGAATATAAAGGGTCTCCAAAGATATTTTTATTATTTGTTCCACAATCAATCATCTCTGAAATCACCCTTTGAGGATTTATGCATGCAACTGTAACATACAGGTCTAACTTTCCAATTGCAATACCAATACTTTGGGTACATATACAATTTGGGCTCAGTACATCAAACTTGATTACCAAATATTTCCCCTCAGAGAGTATTCCTCTCCAATTTCCAAGTAGACAAGATTACTTCCTTCAGTGATAAAATACCTGAGTATCATGAGTTTTTTCCCTTGAATTTGATTTCACATTTGTTGATTCTTGGTACATATAAAAACTGAAATCAAAGTAATCCATCTATGTTTATTTTCTTCTTTTTTTTTAATGATTTGGACAAATGCAAAAACTCCTGACAAATTCGCAACTACAGGATAAAAAAAGAGAAGTATGTCCAACCATCTACACTAATGCCCCTCCTGAGAGTGCCCATATGAAACACCAACTTCCATATATCTTGACTGGCAGACATTTACCTCGCGGTTGCATTTTTAATGATGCTCACAAATTCGTCCTTTTAATGAAGCTACCTCGACAAGAAACCCATAAGGATCATATTGTGCATTCATATGAAAATCACGGCAGCATATGTTACTATTCTGACACTTGTTGTGAGAGTTTCTTTCTTGTGAATTGGTTAGTTTTTTATGCTTGAAAATTGGTGTTGATTTGCTTGACACCTGTTGCAAAGGGTCTTAATTCTACGTTTTTTATTTCTTTTTTCTATGGGGGATATATCCCACATGCGTTGGAGAACAGAAGTTTCAATTGTTTATATATGCCAACATTTCATAACTTGTTCGACACGTAGTGCCGACACGGTGTTGATTTGCTTGACACTTGTTGCAAAGGGTCTTAATTCTACGTTTTTTATTTCTTTTTTCTATGGGGGATATATCCCACATGTGTTGGAGAACAGAAGTTTCAATTGTTTATATATGACAACATTTCATTACTTGTTCGACACGTAGTGTCGACATGGTGTTGATTTGCTTGACACCTGTTGCAAAGGTCTTAATTCTACGTTATTTATTTCTTTTTTCTATGGGGGATATATCCCACATGCGTTGGAGAACAAAAGTTTCAATTGTTTATATATGCCAACATTTCATTACTTGTTCGACACGTAGTGCACTTATAAATGCCCCTTACGAAATCCTTCCTTGGCTTTGGTGCTTGGTCTTGGGCCTTGACTTGTGATGTGTTGGTAGTTAGTTGTTGATAGCTCGTAGACTTGGCTTCAATACTTGAATTGTGATGTGTTGGTAGTTAGTTCTTGATAGCTTGTAATGTGTTGGTAGTTAGTTGTTGATAGCTCGTAGACTTGGCTTCAATACTTGAATTGTGATGTGTTGGTAGTTAGTTCTTGATAGCTTGTAGACTTGGCTTCAATACTTGAATTGTGATGTGTTGGTAGTTAGTGCTTGATAGCTCATAGACTTGGCTTCAATACTTGGAGGATGTGTTGGTAGTTAGTGCTTGATAGCTTGTAGATTTCACTTCAATACTTGGAAATTGGGCCCTCGGGCCTGATAATTTAAAAACTCGAGAGCCAAATTTGACTATCAAAGCCAAAATTAGCTTATAAAGCCAAAAAAAATATTATTTTAATCAACCATGTTACCATTTTTTATTTTTCAAAGTTATAAACTTATTTCCTAACATTTTTATCTTTTGTCATTGAAAAAAAAAAGGTGTCAACAACTAGCAAGAAAATGCTACAAAATCATATGAAACCCCGATGCTACAAGAATTTTACTTAGCAAGCACTATGAAAAGATTATGAATTGGCACAAAATTTGTAAGGTGCCAACAGTGTGTACAACAGTGGTATCAAAGTTTCTTGGTTCTTAGGCCTATGGTAGTTATCCATAGCTAAGTGTTTCCCTTCCTCTCGGTGAAACACATATTACCTCTTCCTTCCAGTCTACATGACCATCTGAGAAAACACATCTTCCCTCTATCAACCTCTTCTTGGGTCTTTCGTCTCCCTTACATGCAATAAATGTCCCTCAGGATTCTTCCTTCTCTAGTCAATTCCCTCTACCAATCTTCCATAGTTTGTGAGTTTGTCTCTCTGTAGTCTATCCCTACACACAAAAACATGATGTCTTTGATAATGGTCTTAAAACTCCTCATGAGTCTCTCTCTCTCTCTACATGGAAACCCTTCCACTATTACAGTCAAATTCCAGAGTTAATAACCCTATTATCTCATAGTGCAGTGAAATTGCTAGAAATTTTGGCTGAAATGCATTTGGATTTCTCTCTAGTATAGCYTTAATAGMTTCCYGTCTCATATCATCATTCTCAACAGTATTAAAGCAATTTACTTAGTTTCAACTATCACAATAAGTTCTAGATGCAAAGCACTCACAATACAATTTTAGTCACCATCGCAACGGGGCTCTAAAGAAACYGRAGATGGGGTTGGGGCGTAGACATCTCCAAWTAATGATGTCAAATCCARATGTCTGACAAGATTCTTCATTGGAACATCCCCCACTTGTTTCTACTAATGTTGAACTAATGAATCACCCAAATTGTTGGAGAACCATTGATTCGGATTATTTTTTACACGAAATGAGAGAGAAGATATAATAAATAAATGTACAGATATATCTCAGATATACAATAATATAACATAAATATATCATAGATGCAACCATAAACACAGAGATACAGAAATACACATTTTCCATTAATGAGCGAAATGTACAAAATTGTAGAAATATAGAGTGAAAGACTCGCTAGAATGGTGGTAGCTTATCTCTTAGACGAGATGTGAAGACTACTCACATTCGCAAGAAGATGATTACAATGAGGCTCTAAAGAAATTTTTAACATAAAGAAAATCCAAAACCCTAACCTCGGAAGATGAAAAGCCAACAGTTTTATGGACCCCGTTTTGGGTAGTTTGGTGTATCAACTTCCCGAGGGCGTAACTTTGGCATACAATCTCCATTTGGGGCACACGATAGATCGTTAGAAAGGTATCGTCGATGAGATTCATTTTGGGGGCTCAATCAAATATTTATTTTCTCATTAAGGTGCTCGATCCCCAAAAAAACTTCATTTAGGCCCTCAAAATGGCCCCGGAAGTTTAGGAACCGAAAAAACTGCTAAAAACAGTAAATTGTAAGAAGATTGTTTGGAGACAGTTGGAATAGGTGGGTGGCCACCGATATCCACTTGGATCAATCATCCCTCCTTAGTTATAAATGGTCTCCATTCCATTGAGTTCCCGAAGGAGAGGGAAAAGTATTTGTTGAATCTGCATCTTGATGATTTGCTTTCCTTGCTAGAGAAGTTGTGTTGCTTAGCTTGTTGAAGGTTGTCACGAACCTATGGCTGGAAGGGTTGGACCTTTTGAACCAGTCTAGCTATATGAGATGAATGTGTGTAGAAGGAATCCTTGCGGTTTTCTTCAATATTTTTGACCTGCTTATGTTAGACAGAAGCTACTTGGACTGAGGTTGCAGTGGTTGTGGTGTTCTTATGTTCACCTTTTGAACATACTATGAAGAAGATGAATTTTGTAGTATGAGATACTACCTTGCAACACTATTTAGGTGGGACAGTAGTAGGAACTACCTCTGGTATCCTATAGATATGACCCCCCAGAGTAATAAGGACACTACGGGGTTGAGACTCATAGATAGCATG
>SNQJ01S0053015.1:133889-156445 GCA_010110895.2 Picea sitchensis
CCCTTTGATTACATTGAGTATACAAATAGATGAAAAACTCAGATACTACCTCCAAGGGTCGAATCCTTCAGATTAGGATCATTTTCCTAAAAGATCTACAACAAAAACACAAAATCTGGGAGGTTGAACTAATTCCCAAATTTGTCTCAACTGACCTTTGACCTCTTTAATTGATTCACTATCATTCAAATTTACATAAAAAATGACTATGACCATCCTTATTTGACTCAATTACATCATATGAACTTTTACAATTCGAGCTACTACCTTTGACTACGACCAAAACAAAAAAAATTGAAAAAATTGAAAGTTTGACAGAAGCGCAGCGTCCAAAACTGTAGAAGTGTCGCACTAGTTCAGGGATTTTTTTGGCCAACTTTTAGGAGTCCATTTTGAATTATGGAAATTAAGTGAAGTATCCCCACGTGTCTAGTTTCCAATTAACCATCAAACTTGAGAAAATACCAATGGGAAGGCCTTCAAAAACTGAATTTTCCAACCTTACTTAGAAGCATCGCGTCGTGTGTCACACTACGCAGAAGGGTCGCACTGTGGGTCACACTGCTCCCAAAATGCAACAAAACCCTCATTTTTTCACAATATTTCTCTTTTTGAGTTTGCAGGATGGTGTTGATGGTGTACTTTGGCTAGTACACTGACTAGCATAAGACAAAAATACATTTTGGGATGGTGATGAGATGGTGATGACCAGGCATAATATAGGAAGTAGTAATGACACCTTTACATGACTCAAGGGTCATTTGATAGACAAGACATGTCAAATTTTATTTGTGAAATATAAACATTTGACCTAAAACCAAACAATAACTTGAAATATTGCATTTGATCACTGGCGACTATCATGAGATAACATTAGTTCCAACTGTGGAAGGAAGATTCATAGAAGGTGTCAAGAACCGCAGATCTCTAGATTCGTATATTAGTGCCATCTTCATTGGGTATGGAGTCACAAACAGCTGTAAACCTCAAACTGACATCAAATCAAACTGAAAATGAAAATTGAAACCCATACTGAAAAAGATGCTCGACATTGAGATTATTGATCACACCTACTCTAATTTGTTGCACAATTGCTAAATAGGTGAAATGAAACAACCAATGCAACCATTCAATCATTCTATCCACTGATGGAATTTGTTGCACCTACTTGTCCGTAATCAAAACAGAAATTTTGCACTCCAATACAAACTTGAAAACATACCTAAACTTGATAAGAATGAAAAAAATAATTTCCTTTGTCGGCTCCAAAAACTGTGCAAAAGGATATTCCAAGACATATGCACTAAGGTTCAGCTGATCCAAGAGACTGTAAATCTATTCTGGGTGGTCTTCATGCCATGAAAATAAAATTTTATATTTACCCTTACCTTCGTGCAAGACTAACTTGTAACTGTCCTGAGATGATTGCAGATTTCCAGACAAGCCTTGCGATAATATTTCTACTGAACATAACAATGGAAATGCCTTCCTGATAAAACTTTCATCATCTTGGTTTTGAAGCTCACAGTTAGCTAATGGAGAAAAAAATTTATTGCACAAATCATCCAACACATCAACTATTGGATCATGAAAAACTTGGAAAGAATGATGCAACCTATTACATGTTGGTTCCAATGAGACCTCATAATTTTCTACAGGATGATCACTCTTTATTCCAGATATACTATGAAAATGTTTCAAAGCATAATGGTAAAGAATTTTCCTGCATCATTTGATCATATATTTCAGTTTCTAAATCTTCATCTGCAATTTTAAATTGAATGGAACTTGGTGGCTGCAATTCTAAAACTAAGGAATCGCGATCAAGAATTCCATTGCCCTCTTCGTTGTCAATATCAACACATAAATACTGTTGATTTCTTATATTAGAAAAAAATTCTATGATGAATTGGAATGAAGCGCAACATAAGGGCAAATATCCTTCACTTACTTCAAAATTTTATGCATTTTCCTCATCGTTGTCATCACAGATATACATCGGTTGATCACTGCATTTCATTTTTTGAAATTGAGATTCCTCCTCCCACAAACCAATTGTTGATTGCTCTGTAAAGTTAGCTTCAATTTGGAGAACATAATCATCATCATACTGATCAAACTTTGGCAAATCATCAAAAGAAAGAATGTCATCAATCATACATATCGGATCAACAGATCTCTCCTCTGCAAGCTGATCTATAAATCTGATTTCTTTATTGTCCCTTAATGAATACATAAAGCAATCATTATCAGATATATGACAACTGGTATAGGAAGGAAAATGTTTCAAATCAGCAACTTGTTTTTCTTCAATCAGTGAGATATGGTCCTGAACAACATATTCACTTCTCTTGATGATCTTCTGCATCATCTCTTCCACTACACTTACCAAAATGTTGAGCTTTACCACTAATGATGTCGAGTGCTTTGCATCTATGTTCTCCCTCTCTTATGCCTTCAACTTTGCCCTTCTGATCAACATATTAGCCTCTACATCTACGATATTGTTCTACATCTCTTCAAGTGTTGCAAGGTTCCCTTCTCTCAGTTGAAACTCCATTTCTAAATCAAATTCTTCCAGCTAATGCAATAGAGCTGAGCCATGAGGAGGTCTTATATTAGCAGGCATCGAACAATAGACTTGGTTGAATCTAGAAGAAAATTGTTGTACTTTCTCCCCTGGCTATCTTTTAAGCTAATTATACACTTCTACAATCGGGAAAGGATTCTCTTAGAACACCCACTTGTTGAGGAAAACTTTGACAAACTACGGGAAATATGAGATGCTCGCAACATGTAGGTTTTTGAACCAACTCTTGAATTTTCCTTGCAAACAAAGAGAAAACAACCTAATACTGGCATCTTCTTCATCAACTTCAAAAAGTTCGAGGAAAGTCTCAAAATTATGCATATGTCTCTCAGCAGTGATGTTGTCACATTCACCATCAAACCTCGGCAGATATAGATAATGAATTTCAAGGAAAGCATGGAATATAGGAGGTAAAATCATAGGCTTATATCTATCTGGGACTATAGAAGGTGTAAGAGTATGTACAAAAGTTGTAGGATCAGTTTTGGTCTCTTCAGGCTCATCAGCTCGAAAAGGATATGTACAAGTTTCAGATAAGAGGTCGTTATGTTGATCAAAATAAAAAAGAAACTCGATATTTACATTCTTCAAATAGGCAGAATCAAATATAGGACTTTGATCATATTTTTCATACAACAAACTCTGGAAAAATTTCAGGATAGTTTCAAGAAAGGAGAAGAAATAGTTTACAAGAAATCATATTATATATTGAATGCAATTCCATTTTGAGTACCTGAATTTTACGTATGATCCTTCCATATTCATGTTGGCAAGTTCGATCCTCCAATGGAGTCCTCAAATCAAGTTGATTGGAGTCACCAAAAAGTGAATGATTCATCCTTCTTATGTGCATATGATCATTGTTCACTATCAACAAATTAGATCTAGGTCATTGTCATTCTTTCCCAGGGAATATAGAGCTTTCATTCCCCGACAACGACCCCAAAATGTTATCTCTATGTCAGATCTCCCAATGCTATGAAGGGAACTGGAAAAGATAACCTCAAACCAATATTTTGGTTGGTATCTAGACCTACCAACCAGAGAGGTCTCTCTCAATTGGTCAACCTCAATGAGATGACTAAAAAACAATAATATTAGGATGGGTATTGGGTACAGTGAGGATTTTTGATAATAAAGTGGGGGTTTTGTTGGACAATGGGTTTGAAAACCAGGAAACTATAATAATCACTCTTAATGATCAGTTGCAGAGGTCAAAAAGGGGAAAGGTAGCTAGAAATGTATGTCCAATTGGATATCGTTGTAGTGTGATGATTGAGGAAAACAAAGGTAGAGGGTAAGTGAGCACTGTAATGTGAATTCACCTATAGGAATATTGAAACAATTAATTTCCAAATCCTACAAAACAGAGCATGAAATGAATTTTGTTTCAACAATTGAGATAGATTTATCATAAGAAAAACATGGGATGAAGATAAATTACATAGAAAAATAAAACACATGGACACAAACTCCAACACAAGAATCCTTGTAAAAACTTGTTGCAATTTGTATTAAGCTTCTGCAAAAATATGCTACAATGGCTTCCAAAGCTTCAAAACAATACTATCCCCCCCTTTTGATTACATTGATTATAAAAATAGATGAAAAAATCATATCCTACCTACAAGGTTCAAATCCTTCATATTAGGATTAGTTTCCTAAAATATCTACAACAAAAACACAAAATCTGGGAGGTTGAACTAATTCCCAAATTTGTCTCAACTGACCTTTGACCTCTTTAATGTATTCACTGTCATCCAAATTTACATAAAAAATGACTGAACATCCTTATTTGACTCAATTACATCATATTACCTTTTACAATTCGAGCTAGTACCTTTTACTTTGACCAAAACAGGAAAATTTCAAAATTTTGAAAGTTTGACAGAAGCGCATCGACCAAAACTGCAGAAGCATAGCGCCAGTTCAAGGTTGTTTTTGGCCAACTTTTAGGAGTCCATTTTGAATTCTGGAAACTAATTAAAGTATCCCCGCGTGTCTACTTTCCAATGAACCATCAAACTCGAGAAAATACCAATGGGAAAGCCTTCAAAAAATGAATTTTCCAACCTTATTCAGAATCATCGTGTCGCGGGTTGCATTGCACAGAAGGTTCGCACCGTGGGTAGCACTGCTCCCAAAATGAAACAAAACCATCATTTTTTCAAAAAAAAATCTCTTTTTGAGTTTGTAGGATGGTGTTGATGGTGTACTTTGGCTAGTAGGTTGACTAGCATAAGGAAAAAATACATTTCAGGATGGTGATGAGATGGTGATTACCAGGCGTAATATAGGAAGTAGTAACGACACCTAGACATGACTCAAAGGTCATTTGACAGACAAGACATGTCAAATTTTATTTACGAAATATAAGCATTTGACCTAAAACCCAACAATAATTGGAAAGATTGCATTTGATTGCATTTGATCACTGGTGACTATCAGGATCTAACAACCTACTTGAAAGTTTCACAAGCCATGGAAAAACTACTTCAAACTCAAACTCATCTTGTTCACATTGCACTTGAGTGAAAGAATATTCAAAAAAATTCTAAACCAGTCCTTGTTCAAAACCATGTTTTCGAAGATGATGAAGATGATGATGTTGATTCAGACCAATAACCAGTGCAGTAGAAACTCAATGAGACAACTTCAAATTCAAATAAATTTAATCTTACTCTCTCTAATACGATCATCAGACCTTGGGAAGAAATTAGAAATAACAAGAACAGAACTAGTATCATTTATGAAAAGGATGTCACCTTTCATAATCTAGATTACACCTAACGGATCTAGTTCTAGAGTGTTGGAATCCTTCAAGAAAGTTCAGATTCACCTTCTCTAGTTCAAGAGTAGATATTGATATGCAAACATTGTTAGAGAGTTGGCCAAATGGAAGATTAGTGCTTCAATATCCATCCTTGTGATCATTGCGGAAAACACAATCATCCTTTAGATAGGTTGTTCAAATGAAAGACAACTGCAAGAGTTAAGAACCACTATGGGTGGATGGATTCTTAGCGATGGTATTCAATAGTCAATAAGATATGTCAGTCATACCAACGAATTCACTCTCAAGTATTGACACATCTTGCAGTGGACATATTTTCATCTTCTCACCTTGTCCCTGATAGGGGGAAAAAACATCATCGATTGAAAGTCAAGTTTCAAGTTTTGAATCCCTATCAATCAAGCAACAACAACTGAGTGTGATAAGCAAGTGTGATTGGTTTTTTGTTTTCCTTAAGCCACCACTTAGTATAATACTTTCAACTTCTACTAGACAATGACTTTTGGTTTCCCTTAAACCACCACTTAGTAGAAGACTTTCAACTTTTTCTAGACAATGGTTTGTGGTTTCCCTTAAACCTCCACTTGGTAGAAGACTTTCAGCTTCATCTACATCATAGTTTATGGTCATATTTAAAACAACATTTGAGAGCACTTCCAATTATCAGAAGACACCAAATTCCATCTTATAGATAACTTAGGAAATGTTTTGGGAACCATTGATCCTAGAGTAGGGTTTCATAGTTTGTGGTCATCCTTAAACCACTAAATTGATTTGTGGTCTTCCTTAAACCACCATCATCATTCAGTTTGCCGGCATCCCAAAACCATGAAATTCAAAGAGAAAATTAAGCCATGAGCATCTTCACACTTCCAAATTTCAGATTCCCACTTTCATATATCATCTCTCACCTTGGACTCACATACACCCTTTCGGATTAAGGGGGGTAATTTTGGAAACGTAATCTCTTAGGCTTACCGATGAGACAAAATTTGAACCGCCAAGTTTTTATGAAGAGTCAACGGGAGTCCAAGAGACCTTGGAAGACAAATCCAAAGGTCATCTGAATTTATATATGTGTGTATAATATGTTTAGTTAAATGTGCAATCACGTTTATCTAAATTGTCTATACAACAAGTATTACTACACTAACAAATTCACAAATTCTTAATATTGAAAAAAAAATAAGTTTTTTATCTACCCATTCTACATAGGCTAGGGTTTGTAGGGACCTATGAACAAAGAAGTGTCAAGCACTATAAATCTTTGATATACTTTAGGTTTTCAAAAAAATAATTAGCCAATTTTTCATGACACCCACTATGGAGGATAGAATGTGGCCTTAACTGTACTACCCAATTCCTTGATACATGAAAATGATCTCTCTGATTGTTGTTCTCAGTGTAATATAGAAATCAAAGGTATGTTATCCCTCGTTCCTAGGGATAACTAAGGAGATGATTTATCTAGGCCCTCAGGTTGCATACATGGAGCACCAAGAGATGGATCAACCAACAATGTCCACTTACACAGATGGAGCCCCACCTCACCGCCATACTTATCCATTCATCATGATGGTATTCACCACACCATCTAGGCTCACTGAGGATAGCATGTCTTTCTCCATGAGGTAATGAGTCTGGTCTTTTGGTAAGTTTGTTTTAATAAATGAATCATTTGAACATGTTGCAAAGGGTCATTTCTTTATTTTGAAAACATTTTCTTGGAAATTATGCTCTTTGCCTTATTTCACCTTGGTGGTTTACATTGTTGTCCTAGTAACTAGTCACCCTCGATTAAAGGGTTGATATTGGGGTGTCTCCTTGATGATTCATAGTACCACTCCTCCAACTACTTGTCACTTTCCATGTACTTTCCCTTCGTTTTCTCATCTTTTGGGTTTTTGGGCCACATTGACCCAAGAAGGGCTTGTACCTCATTTCATGGGAAGAAGGGGATAAATGCCCAGAGGCTCATAGCTAGAAAACGATAAAACCCAATCATAAACCTTCCAGATGCTAGCTTAGGGATCCCAAGAACAATGAAATGTTTCTCGCAAAAATTGAGTGACCCATAAAATAAATAACTAATCAAGCATGCCAACCAAGGTAGATCATGTGTGGGAAATGTTTTTCGTGCTTAGCTAGAAGTCCCACATGTCATATTCAACTTAGGGAACAATGGTTAAGTATGACCAAGTTAGATTTAATGTGGGAAATGTTTTTCATGCTTAGGTAGAAGTCCCACTTTAGCTTCAACTTGGAAATACTCTAATAAAGTAATGTCAAAAGGGCTTAGAAAAATCATGCATCTTGGACAAAGGGTAGCACACCCTCTACAAAGGCACCCATAAATGAGACAATATGATCCCTTTTATGTCAAGAAACCCCATTCCCAAAAGTATCACCCCAATMCACCTCATACTCTTCACATGAMTTAGAGAGGTTCCATCYGGGAAACACTCCTTGACTTGGGGAATGATTCACCCAATAGGTCACCATAACAACCCTCCCATACCTAAATTTGGCAAGTTTCGTAATTTCTTTGAGCATTTTTTATTTTGAGAGGGGGAATTTGATGCACATGTTTGGGTGGTTMTTTTATTATATATGGCTTACCTAACATGATGCTTGTGACTTGTSAGAACTTGGAGGGTGAATTTTCTTGTCTTTGAAGGGCCTTGACAKGTGGTGATCTATTTCGTGAAGGAAAAAGTTCACTTGGACCTTCATTTGGGGCATGAATCTTGCAAGATGGATGATGTGTCCCCTCTCCTAGGGACACATGGATGATGAAMATTTCATTTGGAGGCATGAGAGTACACYTTGTAGGAGGATACCATCCCTCCATTAGCTCAATGTTTGGCCTTGGAGGCCAAAAACGTCACATTCTAGGGCTTGACGTCACATTTGAGGGCTAGGGTTCGATGGTGTTGTTGGATTCGATGATGACTTGGAATGTTTTRATGGAGGGAGACCCTTTCTCATGAAGACCAGGCCTTTGGAAGCCCAATTTTTCCCTCACACAACTTAACATTTTTCTCTCTATGYTAAAACATCACCCCTTTAGGGCTTAACGTCATCATTAGGGTTTATCTTTTTTCTAAATTTTAATTGTTATTTTGTAAAGGGGAAAATTAGGAGGTCAACCTCCCTATTTTTTTTTTACCCTAAGTAAAGTGGACAAACTAATTTTATAAGGTCTTATATAAATAAAGGCCTTGTTCATTTCACTTGATAAAACAACTCACTTGAGAATTACATAAGATTTGGATGAAATTTTCACCATGTTTGGGAAAATCACATATTCCCTCTCTTGTGATCTTTTGGATGATAGTTACTTCTCTATTGGAAATAAGTGGTGCTCTATCTCTCTTGATTATTTTTCTTGCATGTGTGGTGGAACATTCTTGGTAAGGAAGAGTTTATCTTGCTAATTCTTGGACTAGGTAAGGAATTTATGCTTTGTATTTTTTCTTTCTTGGTTTCAAGACTGATCTTGTTTAGCTATTGGAGGAGTATAATGGCATACACCCTTGACTAATATCTACCACTATTGTTTTGGATAATCTATTTTTCAAAGGTTGTTAGGAAAAAAATGGATTGCACCTTCCTAGATTTACCTTGCTAGGTTTTTCATGCTCTAGGAAGTAAAAGGGATTACACCATGTTGACGCTTGAATCCGTCAGGACCGAAACGACAACCTCACAAGGATATAAATCCTCCTATGTTTTTAGAGAGGTGGTACTCCTCTTTGACTTATCATTTTCTTCATAATTTCAAATCAAGAATAATATAGGACCATATCACATAATATAGTCCAATCTTTAATGCTCAATAAAAAATAAAATGTTGAAAAATAAAAGTATATTTATAAAGGAGAATTCCTTAGAAGTGGACCAAGAATCTCAAACATCACACATTATAGAAAATAAAAATGTCCTCACATCCATAATAGTAGAAATAAAGATTCTGATCGCATTCAAAATAAATTAAGATGGTCCATTTGCATAAGAGAACTTTTAAAGAGTAATACTTATGGAGCTCAAAAGACGATTTTGATAGAACAACTTGAAATACTTTATACTCAAAACTCAGTGTTATAAAATACAGTCAAAATTGATTTCGAATTAGTTCTCTAGGATTTCTCAAAATCAATAATGTTTATTACAACACATGAAATTCAAGAATTTTTACAATGGATTGGGATTAGGGCTCCCGCGGACCATAAAGAAAATATGTACAAGAAAGTATGAAGTAGAAAGAGGAGCATGGGAGGATCTCGAACAGTGGGATCTGGAAAGAACACAAAGAGGAAGTTTATCAGGATTTGGTTATACTTTTTCTAGTTAAAGAAGAAGAATAACTAGATGAAAAACTGATAAGGGAAGAAATATGTGATCAGCATAGACTTACTATGATGGAATCTCTCCCTTTACTTGTTTGTTGTTCCATCTTTTATACTCTTTTTTGTGGTAGTTAGAGGGCCGGTTGTAACTGCTTCTGCTGATATCTCAAAAATATTGGCAATGGAGTTGTTTAACCATTTTTTAATATAGTCCCTTAATGAGGAAATGGTCACTTCTTGTTTCACTTTAATATTAAACAACTCATGCTCAACTTCTCTATATTCAATAGATAGATTTTGCAAATTATTTTCATTCGCTTCATTTTTATTGGTATATTCAACAAGCCATCTATCGATATCATCATGTGTGAACTCAACCATGGTGTCAAACTTTTCAGCTGATGATTTCTTCAGTCCTTCAATTTGTTCCTCAAATTGTTGTTGAGTCATAAGCATTGAACTTGAGAATAATTTTGGGTCAGAGGCTTCAATGGCAGTGCCAGCAATATCCAAGACAATAATCTTTAAATATGCTTCCATTCTCTTTCATGACACGTCATCTAAATGCATTAACAATCCATTTAATACATTGATTATTTCAATCTAATAGGCCTTTAATTGTTTGATACGGATCTGGGAGGGTATATGTTATTGTTTTCTCATCTAGTATGTCATCGCTAAGACCTTTTATACAAACATTGCAACTCCATCAATATAAACACCTTCATCATTTTTCAGATATGCACCCAAATATTCCTTATTGTTCTTCACTTTGAGGCCGAGAGAGGAAAACAATTTTTTTTCCAAGTCCCATAACTCTAAAATCATTGACATCCTTTCTTTATATTTTTCTCGACAAAATGTCGAGTGGAAATAATCAAATTTGAAATTCCTTTAACTCTTGAACTTGATCCTGGGATTTCTTGAAAACTCTTATCAGGCCGAATCATGGAAAATGGGGTAGCCAGAATGGGTGGAGGCATCATATTTGCTTCCAATTCCTTGACTCTTTCTTTTAGTCGAGCATTTTCCTCCTCCATATTAGTGATTGAAAAGTCCAATTCATCCTCTGTGACCTTGTGAATGGAAGACAAATTTGATGGTAACATGTTTCGAGTATCAATGGTAGACTATGTTTTTCCCCTATTAATCTTTGAAGTCCTCTCAAAAATAATTTTCTTAGAATATTTATCAAATGAGTCATTCTGAATAGCGAAATTTTCTTCATCAGAAAAAATCCCATCCTGGACAACAAGTGTAGAAATATGCGATACATTTTCTGTAGAAGGCTCTTATTTGTCTAGGAAGCAGATATTTTCGATATCAAAATCCAATTCCATGTCATCCAGCAACATATCAGGTTCAGGTGCATGTATTTTTCCTTCCCCTTGCTGAGAATTAGTTATTTTCATTTTGACCTTTAATTTGTGGGGATTTTCTAAATTCCCCTGAGGAGGGTGTTTCTCTTCGTCACACCTTGAATTACTTCTCTGGGTTTTTCTTTGTTGGGTTTCTCTAAGATGAGGGTTTACCTTGGGTAGAACACTTCTTCAGGAAACATCGGGTGATTGAGCACTCTTTTCATTGGAGGTCTTTCCTCTCTCCTTATGGGGTTATGTGGTGCTTATGATAGTCTTTATATTGTCATGATTTTTGTCAACTTCTTGAACATTAGAGTCATGACTATCACCCTCTTCATATCCATATATAAGAGTGTTGATGAGTGAGGGGCTGAGCCTGACTGAAACCATGTGATTTTAAAAATGGTGATCAAGTTCAAACCCCTTGATCTCTTCTACAAACCTCATGTTGAAATGGTCGAAATAGGAAGCATGTTCGTCAATCTTAGAAATTCCTCTTACGAGAATTTCTCCAACCTTCCAGGGTAGAGAGATGAACTACTATTTTATTTTCTCGTAAAAGGTATGAAACCAAAATTTGTATTGTCTTTCCACTTCTATAATAGACAATTTGTCAGAAACATAATATGGAAGAAATATGGGTTTTTCGTGAGAACATAAAACCCTGATGATATTATAACCATCCATTTCTTCAAGAATTCCTTTTTCGTTTAAAAACATCGAGGCTTCTAATGAGAGACAGGAAGTATCTTCTACAAATAGTAACTTTTTAAACTCAGACATGAAATTATTATATACTTCATAAAAATGGTGGCCAACCTATTTCCTCCACGGAGCTTGTTACCACATAGTTATAGGGTCCACCTTTGATTTTACCCTTTTAGTGATGCTTAATCCATTAAAAACATGATAGTAAGTGATGGAAAACACCAAATAAGATTCCATATAAAATTTCTTCTCAATCTTGAAATTTATTAGCTGTGTAGTAACCTCATTTGAGATAATCTTCGCCCAGTCGAAGATTGTGTTCTCATGAACAATGAAATGCAATACATACAATTCCAAACAAGGAATAGTTGTTGTAGTATCTTGAACAACAACTCGAGTGAATAACCAAGCAATTTATTTATATGGTTCTTTTAAAGAATTAACCTAAATCCTGGATAGGTCTTCCGGCATTGAGGCGGGATCTTGTTGATATTCTTGTAGAAGTTATATTCCATTATTTTTTATTTTCATAAAATTCTTGGCTTCTTCCCCTTTGTATACCAAGTTTGGCTCCGGAAATCTCAACATATTCTTAAATACTGAAGGTGTTAGCGAAACAGGGGATTCTCTTTTCAATGGGATGGTTCTTCTGCTCTGGACAAGTTTATCATTATCAATGCCTTTGAGTTGATGATGATATCTTTGCATTCAAAAACCTCTGGGGCCTTAACTTGACAAAGAGTTATCTGATGTCCAAGATTTATTGTTTTCTTTATCCAACAAGTTTGAATAGTAACAATATGACCTGGACCAATGGTAGTTAGTTCTTTCATCCAAATAAATCTAACTTGAGGGTCACTTTACTGTGCTAAGTATTATTACAAATAAGTTCACCAACTTGTCGAAGACAAGTTGGTGAACTTCTTTGTAATACTACTTAGCATGATAAATTACCCTTAAGTTATATTTATTTGGATGAAAATAATTAACTTAGAAATAAATGTAATTTCTTGATATAAGCTTATCCTTAATTAATGGAATTTTCATAGATGAATTTAGCAGTTGAGTCCATAAGAATAACATTAAATGTGACTCGATAAATGTGAAAGAATGGGACACGTCATGGCTGGGAGGTAAGAGATTTTGGAATGAAAATAGAAAGTCCAAAGTCCATGATAGATGGAGGCTGAATTGTGAAATGGATTAGATGTTAAGGTTTATTAGCGACTTGTGAGAAGTGAAAAAATAATAAATTGTAAGTTTGTTAGTCCATGAGTCTGCGATAGAGAAAATAAACTAAATGTTGAGGTGAATAGATATTATAAGAAGAGGAAACATCATACATGTCTGTGATTCCACGAGTCCACCAACCCACGAATATGGAAAAAGCGACTAAATATGGTAACTTCGATAAAATGAAGAAAGGAAAGGATGTATGTGATATGTGGGGAAGAAAATTTATAGAGGGAAAGAATGGGTGATAAGAGAGGGGAAAAGAAAAGAAGGGAAGGGAAGAAACGAAATGGATTCAATAGTGGCTCCAACTGTGGGATTATAACCCCTTGTGGGTTAATTGGCTCCAACTGTGGGATGATAACCCCCTACAGGTTGTCAAGGATCTAGAATCTTATGACCATATGTTTTATCCTTTGGGAAATGGAGTCGAAACAGTGAGGATATACAAAATGAAAAGACAAACTATGTACAAAGAAAGGAGAGTATCTCAAGAGAAGAAACTCTTCAAGTGTTTCCCATTGACAGACAACATCAACATATTTCCATTCATATCTTTCATCATGTATGAGTTGAAAACCAGAATTTTCTCAATGAGGTAAGGCACAATCCAAAGTGATTTGAACTTTGTATGAATTGACGACTTCTCTTTTTCTTTGTTCCATAGAAACACCAATTCTTCCTTTTGAAAATTCTTGATTGTTTCACTTTTATCAAAATATTTTTTAACATTTTTCTTCCTATGTGATATTTTCTTCAAATCCTCACTTATTTCTTCTTCTAATCTCAACAATTGATTCAATATCTTCTGCAAAGGGCAAGTATCTTCAGTGTCCTCCAAGTTGACTGCATAAGTCAAAGCATTCAATTCAAGGATAATTGGCATCTTTGCTTCATTTCCATAAACCAACATGTAAGGAGACATCTCAGTGCTATCCTTTGGCATCATTTTTCTTTCCCATAAAGCGTCTTTCAACTTCAAGTGCCAATTTTTATGATTTCGATAAATAGGCTTCTTTAGGATTTAAATAAATGTCTTATTTGTAGACTCGGCAAGACCATTTCCTTGTGGATAATAATTCTATGATTTTCCCATCACAATGTCATATTCTCCACAAAAATTTGTGAACATTTATCCAATGAAAATCGAGCCATTGTTTGTAATAAATTTCTCTGGAATACCAAATCTCGACAAGATATCATCCTTGAGAAATTTAATCAATTCGTCAAAATCAACCTTTTTCAATGTTGTTTCTTCCAACCATTTTGTGAAGTATTCTATAGCAGTGAGAATATACATGTGCCCCTTACTTGATTTTGGGTTTATTGGCCCAATGACATCCATCCCCCATTGTGTGAATGGTTATTCTACTAATATAGGTTGCAAAGGAATTGCAGACCTATTCATCTTTCCTGGGAATTCTTGACAGGGAAGGAATATTCTCACCATCACATATGAATCCTTGAAAATTGATGGCCAATAATATCAGTCTCTTATTATCTTATGTGTTGTAGCAGTAGGTGCAAAATTTCCTCCACATATGCCTTCATGAAACTATTTTATCAGTTCTTGGGCCTTCCTTTCTTCTTAACAATATCTCAACAATCAACACATACCGACTTGGCTTCATCTTAAAATCTCTTCTTTCCTTTGGAGTCAAGCTGATGGGAAATTGATTGGATCTTAAATAAAATACAATGTCTTTGTACCACTTTGAGTGAGTATAGGATTTCCAAATGAAACCGAAATAACTCCATTCAGGGCATCACTATCTGCAATGAGTTTTCACAATCCTTGCCCTTTCACTGCTTTCAAAGGATTGATTTCAATTTCATACTCCAGAATTTTTGTCATCCAATTCACCCAATTCACCCATTTCCCTTATCTTAGTTGTTGGTTCAAAAGCATATTTATTGGAGAGGATGGAACATATTCCATGAAAATATACTTCTGAAAATGCGCTACTGCTTTCACAAGAGACAATGATTTCTTCTCTAACTCTGAGTATCTTAATTCGTAGTCATGGAGGGTCTTACTTATAAAGTTTCTTGGTAACTCTTCACCTTTAACATTTCTTTGGGTAAGGATTGATGCCATGACACTTTCTGTAGCTAAATAATACATGATAAAGTCTCTTTGAAAATCCAGACTAATGAGAACTGATGATGTAGTAATTTCTCTTTTAATGTTATCATGTGTGTCTAAAGTCCATTCGAACCTTTGGTCTTTCTTCAACAATAGATTAATCGGTTTTACTATGCTCACATAATCAGGAACAAACCTCTGCACAAAAATTATCTTTCTGAAAAATGATTGCACTTCTTTCTTAGAAGATGGAAGATTGAGTTCATTGATATCCCTAACCCTTTCTGGATCAATGTAAATTCCTTCTTTACAGACAATATTCCCCAAGAACTTCCCTTTAGCTACAACAAACAAAAATTTCTTTAGATTCATAGAAACCACATACAATCTACATCTTTCAAACACTTTCCTCAGATGATGGATATGTTATTGTCTTGTATTTGAATGGACCATTAGATCATCCTGGTAATCTGCCATAAATCTTCCTATGAATCCTTTGAATGTGGGGTCCATATCCCTTTGTAAAGTAGCTCCAGCAGTTTTTAAACAAATGACATCTAAGTGTATTCATACGTCTCCCAAGGTGTTATGAAAGTCATTTTAGGCATATCTTCTTCTACAACTAAAACTTGATTGTGTCCAGAAAATCCATCTAACGTGGACATACAAGCAGACCCAGTAACTTGTTGAAGAAGGAATTCCATGTTAGGTAGGGGATCATTGTCTTTTATGATTACTTTATTGAGATGTCTAAACTCCACACACATCTGAATTTCCCTAGTCTTTTTCCCCACAACCACTGGGTTTGAGAGCCTGTCAGAATGTCTAATGGGGTATATGGTTCCAACTTTCCTCAATTTCTCCAACTCGATCCTCAACAATTGTTTTAACTTGGGATTCATCATTCTTATTTTTTTCTTAAAGGGATTTGATCCTTCTCTTAATGGAATAATATGTTGAAATATTGATTTATCATAGCTTTTAGGTCATCATAACTCCAAGAAAAAACATCAAAATATTCTTTGAAAAGGGAAATATATTGATCAAGTTCTTCAAATGTAAAATCAACTCCCAAATTTACGTACTTTGGGAAACTGTCAGTTCCAATATTGAATTTCTTCTTTTTTTTTGTACTTTTCGAACTGATACTTCTTCCTTGAGACTTTTTGTATGATCATCTCTTGTGAAAAGATACTAAGACTGGACACAATTCTTTGGAACAGGGGCAATGTTATTATCTTCAACATCATTTTCATTTGCTAAAAAATATTTTAAGTCTTCATCATTCTCTAACACTTGGAGATAATCTTGGTTATCTAGTACTAAGGGTCAGAAAAATATTTGCACTTGAAAATATGTCTCACTTTGGATGTCATCTGGATTTGACAATGAAGAAGCCAATGCTAAATAATTTTTTTTTTTTTTTATCCATCGGAATAAATGATATATTGAAGGAATTAAAGGCCTCCATTAATTCATTCACTCTTTTGAAATATAGCTTGATCCTTTCCTTTTTAATATTATACTTCGGAGTGATCTGATTTATAACCAACTTCGAGTCCCCACTCACAATCAAATGTTCAATCTTCATCTCCAATGCCAGGATCATCCCTTGAATTAGGGCTTCATGCTTTGCTTTATTATTTGTACAAGGGAACTCAAGTCTGATGGCATGTGGTTATACGACCTTCTTAGGGATTTTGAGTACAATGCAAACTCCACTTCCTAAGCTTGAACAAGCTCCATCAAATGACATTATCCAATACCCAGAAAAATAATTATCTTCCCTCTTTATGTCCTCAATTTTCTCCATATCTAGGATGGAATAATTAACAATACCATCATCTATATAATCTTCCATCAGTTTGTTATCCTTATTTTTGAAAGAAAATGGTCTCTTGGGTTCATGAGGAACCTTGAGCATTACTCCATCTTTGTCAGGCAACATCATATAGCTTCCATCATTCATTATATAACCACCAAACATGGAAGACTAGTCTCTTCCAAGGACAACTCTGTATGTTGGAGGAAGGTCCACCACCACAATAGTGAAAATTGTAATGATATGGGGAGCAGTGGTAATCCAGGCATAAAAATCCTTAATTTCTCCATAGGTCGGTACCTTCCTGGAATCAATTGCATATATCCTCTCACCTATTTCATATAACTTGGTGCACCTCATTCCAAGTGCCTCCATCACCACCAAAGGCATGATGTTGTTTGTCACACCAAAATCTATCAGAAAGTTGTTGAGCACAACGTCATCATTTTCTATTGAAATGTAGAAAGGTGGAACTTTGCCTCTTAATTTCACCACTAATGTACTGTGACTATGCTTCGGGTTTGAAATAACTGCTTCAATTCTCCCAGCTGGCTCATCCAACATTTTTAGGATGTTTTCCCTCCATTGGGGAAGTTTTATTACTTCTGTAAAAGGAAGAGTAATTCTTAACTTGCTTAGATCGTCAAAAACATTTTATATCATCTGAAGGGGGTTGGGAGTCTTTTGTTGATTTTTAAATTTTATGTTGCCCATTTTACTTTTATCACTCTCTTTCTCCTTATCTTTCTCATTATGTTTTTCTTTTTCAGAATTCTCTTTATTCTTGGACTAATTTACTAGTTCTCGTGTTTGGACAACGTTTTATTGTGAGATAAGATAACTTTCATCTTCTTCAAATATGTACATGGATGTCTCGCATCCATGCGTCTATACAGATTCCAAATTTCTTCTAGCATTAAATCATTTTTTCATTCAACCATTTTCTCATTTTATGGGTCATCAATTATTACTGTGTACAGAGTTGGCAGTCTGACAACTCTCTGTCTTTGTTGCTTGTCAGAATTTTCAAACCTCGTTCTTTGTTCTTGGGTAGGGTTCCTTCTTTGTTTTGGAACCAACATCCATGTATTAGGCATTAAATTATCATTCCTTCTTAGTCTTGTTATTTAATTCTTCATTTGTCTGATGGTTTTATTCATTTGTGCAATCTCCATTCTTTGCTTCATCTCTTGAGCCGCAATGGGATCCATTTTCACATCCAAGATATTTTCTTTAAAGAACCCTCCACTGACTACCTGATTTTCACTAGGCTGTGACTTTTTCTCCTCATTCATCTTCGAACTAGATGCTTCTTGATCAACAATATTCAAACTATCCATATTCCTTTGCACTCTTCCAAGGATAATGTTAAGGTAAATGCATGTTTCAATAACGGTTTCCTCCGTATCAGTAGCTTTGATAAATGATTCATCTAAAGTCTCAATTTGATAAGATCTAATGGTGAACTTCACATTGGACGACATGGAATTTTTGTAGCAACCAAGTATTACTAGATCATTAGGCCTCTTTTCTTCATGGATTTTATTCAACGTTTTATTGAATCTCAAATTGAAAACTCTTATCCTCTCATTTTTATTTAGAAATATTTAGGTGAATTTGGTAAGAAGAGTATGGTAAGTGATTGGAGGAGAAAACATGTTTAAGAACATCATTTCAAGATCATCAAATGAGTCAATTGAACTCATGGGAAATGGTGTGTACCATTCATAATCTTGGCCCAACAAAGTTTGGAGAAACAACCTTACCATTATATCATCATTGTAAATGTGTTGAACCTACACATAATAGATCTAGCTAAACAATGATACACACATTTGCAGAGAGAAAAGGAGAAAGAAGAAGAAGGAGAGAAAGAATGAAAGAATTCTCATTAACCATTGTGAATAATGAATAATTTACACATGATATACTTTGTATAACTCAATGAGTTCGACTGGAGAATAACCAATGCGCCATAGTGGTGGTCTAGAGTGATCTCGATACACACCATCAGTTACGGGAGTGAACCGCCACCTAGTCTAGTCTCTCATGCAGTTACATGAGTGAAATGCCACCTAGTTGAGTTAACTAGTCAACTAGTCTTCAGTTAACTAACTGAACAGAGAGTAGTGAGGATTTAACTCAGGGAATCAAGGCTAATGCTCCACTCTAGTGATGATACCAAGGCAAGGTCGAATTAGCATGGTGATGATCCCAATTTTGCATGGTGACAAAACCAATGCAGCTTCTAAACTCAACTCAACTAGTCAAATTGAAGTGTCAACTGAAAGAGAATATTCTCCAGGTGGAATATTCTCCCCTAAATTATAGGAGACTGGATAATGACTAATTATAACTAATAAACAAGGAAAAACCTTAGGAAAAATAAATCATAGGTGTGTGTGAAGTAACTCCAACAACCCCCCTGAACATCACTATGGTGAAAATAAAGATTGCATCCTGGAAACGAGGCCATGTTAGGTACCCAAGTACAAAAGATACACTGAAAATAAAGAGAGGAAAGAGGGAAAACCTTATGGGAAACCCCCCCCCTCAAGGTACAATGTATGTAAAAGGAGAACTATAGTTGCTAGGCAACTGTGTCCTTCACTCCAAGATGACTTCGCAGAGAATGGAACTTCTTCTCAGTGAAGGTCTTGGTGAATATGTATGTCGTATGTTCTTCTGAAGGACAGAAATGTAAGTCAATGATCCCCTCATGTACTAAGTCCCAGATGTAGTGTATTTGGATCTTGATGTGCTTCATCCGCTGCCTCTGAACTAGATCTCTGCAAAACTTCATAGTGCTCTGGTTGTCACACCAGATGACGATCGACTGATGAAATTGAATTCCCAACTTAGTGAGAAAATGTTGTAGCCACATAGCCTGAATGGTTATGTTAACTAACCCTCTGTAATCTGCCTCGGATGAAGATAGAGAAATGGTAGCTTGCTTCTTGCTCGATCAACAGATAGGCCCAGAACCAAGACTGAGTGAGTAACCATATGTGGACTTGTGATCATTGCTTTCGCCAGCCCAGTCGAAATCAGTAAACCCAATGACATCTAATGTAGAGTCTGTTTCATAATGAATCCCAAAGGTGAGCCCTGTATGTATCAGAGGATATGCTTTGCAACTTTCCAATTTAGCTCATGAGGCTCCTACATGAACCTGGAAACTATGCCAACTACATATGAGAGGTCAGGTCTAGAGTGTGTGAGACTCCCCACTAGTTGTTTGTACAGTGTGCTATCAATCAATGGAGTCTTCCCACCATCCTCAAGTTTGACTCTTGATAGGAAAGGAGTCGGAGAAGACTTGCAGTCTGTCATGTGAAATCTCTCAAGGAGATCTCATGCATACTTGGTCTGATACAGTTTGATGCCTGATGCATCCTGACTAATCTCTAGTCCAAGGAATAAGTCTCGCGGACCCATGTTCATCATCAAAAACATGTCATGTAGAATCCTCTTGATTGCAGAAATCGCTAAAGTCGAGTACCCAGTGATCAAAAAATCATCGAAATATAAAACTAAAAGTAGAAGTGAATTAACCTTCCTGAGCATGTAGACATTCAGGTCTGATTTACAACGTACAAAGTTCTATGACAACAGGTAGGATTCCATCTTTTCATACCATTCCCTCAGAGCCTGCTTGAGGCCATAAAGGGACTTCTTCAGTCAACAAACCAAATATGAGTCATGCATAAATCCTTGGGGCTGCTCTATGTATATCTCCTCAGAGAGATCACCATGAATAAATCCATTCTTCATGTCCATCTGATGGACTTCCCATCCATTGGTTTCCACAATGCCAAGTGTCAATTGTATGGAATCCATCTTTGCTATTGGAGCGAAGGTCTCATCATAGTCAATACCATGAACCTGCTAAAAGCCTTTGGAAAAAATATTGGCTTTGTATATACTAATATGTCCAGCCATTGCGTTCTTGTTACTGTAGACCCATATGCATCTGAAAAGTTTCCTCCCATAAGGAACGGGAACCAGATCCCAAGTTTGGTTCTCGAGGAGGGAGTTGTACTCCTCCTGCATGGCAGATTCCCAAAATGGATTTCTAGCAGCCTCGCCATCAGACTGTGGATCTAAAGACTGAACCAAGAAAATATGTCTGGAGGGAAATGGTTCAGTGGAAATGAGTGCAACAGGATGCTCCTTCAAATCAGATCGAGTCCTCCTAGTATCGGTTGGATCACCAATGAGATCCCTTGCATCCTGAAGAGTAGTATGTACCCACTTGGGCCTCTGCTCTAGCTCTGCAACTGAATTTGGATGCTTTGACTCTGCATCTGATTGTACTGACTCTGAATCTGAATAATCTAAGTCCTCTGAATCAAAACTCTCATCTGAAGAAGAGTTGGCATGTGCATGCTCATCATCTCGGACAGGTGGACGAATGAAAGTGTCTACATGCGGTTGTTGAGGTGCATGCAAGACACTTTCCTAGAATTGGACACTATGCTCAATGATGAGCCAGTCTGAGTAAATATCAATAAGCCGATATCCCTTCACACCATCGGGGTATCCAAAAAAAATGCACGTAGTGCTCTTTGGATCAAGTGCCTTCCTCTTTTTAGAGGGAATCTGGGCCCATGCACGTGAACCAAAAATGTGAAAGTGGGTCACTTCCGATTTGAGGCCGCTCCAAGCCTCGTAGGGGGTCTTATCCTTGACATATATCTGGGGAGATATGTTTTGGATTTATGTTGCACAGTCAAGTTCTTCGGCCCATAGTCTCTGTGGTAGAGACTTTGCATGCAACATGAAAGATGCCATCTCCTTTAGAGATCTGTTTTTGCACTCGGCAACTTTGTTTTGTTGCAGAGTGTAGGGAACTGTGTGTTGCAACTGGATCCCTGCCTCTTGGAAAATATTTTGGATCTCATGATTTACATACGCTCCCCCATTATCAATTCAAAGGACTTTGATCTTCTTTCTAGATTGTGTCTCAACCAAGGATTTGAAATCTTTGAGGTGTTGAAAGACCTCGGATTTTTTCCTAAGAAATTAGATCCAAGTAAAACGTGAGAAATCATCAACAAAAATGAGAAAAAACCTCTCTTTGTTGATGGATGGATGTGGAAAAGGACCCATAAGGTCACTGTGGATCAGATCTAAAGGTGCGGAATCTCGTTGAGACTTTCCTTTGTCAAATTTATCTTGAGGGTGTTTTCTGAGAACACATCCCTCACATACTCCCTTGGAAAAATGGATGTCTGGTAGACCATCAACCAATATTTGCTTGCTAAGTTGTTGCATGTATCTTAAATTAAAATGTCCAAACCTTTCGTGCCATATCCTACTACTTTCATGAGCATGAGTAAGCAGTAAAGAAGAATTAGGTTCAATGAATTCAAAAAATGTATACAATCTAGACTGATGATTTATGTCACCAGTAGAAACCATGGAGTTGGTTTGCATGTCATGTATGTCCACAGAATTTGGTTTGAATATGACTTTCTTTTTGGTGCTGGAATTCGTCATCCAATACACTGAGAGAAGGTTGACAGAAAGTTTGGGAATGTGCAACACATTCTCGAAGCTTCCATTAGTGAGTTCAATCCTTCCTTTGTCGATGACTTCGACAGAAGAGTT
>SNQJ01S0053016.1:25194-39255 GCA_010110895.2 Picea sitchensis
GTCATTTTGAACAAAACACGATATCTCTCACTCCCGACATCTGTTTGAACCCAAACGAGTTGCGTTAGGTTTGTAACAATGAGGCCTATGCTATTGTTTGATTTGAAGTGATTCTGAGCACTTTGAGGTTTTGAGCAAAATTTGATCCCTTGATCATTCACAGACCCACAGAGTCAATAGTTGACCTTACCTCGTCACTAGAGATTCTTCATGTCATTTCTCCCAAACCCAAGGCCCTTCCAACACCTCCATGGTTCTTAGATGAATTATATGAGGATTCACCCCCCAATCCCCCCAACTCTCCTGCTCATTTCCCTACGGAAATTTTACACCCAACTACCATGGGTACTCCTCAGTACTTCAATATTTGGTTTATGTCGAGCGAACCATCACCATATCCTTGCTTTGTTCCCCCTACTTCTTCATCACTAGGGGGAAGCCACACGACAATAGTCACTGATATCACTCTTCATGACACCTTGTATTCCCGCCACTTCCACTATGACGAGGAAATACTTGAAGAGTTAAACAACCCTGACTACCCATGGGATGCGCTACACCACCGCGCACTCTTCTTTCCATAGGAAGCCTCCATGCCTCCTAACCAACACCCCATCTATGCGGTCAAAACCAAGGATTTTATCCCATTAGGACCTATTGACTGGCTCAAAAACCCCATTCCTGCCCCTGATGCTTTTGAAGAAGGAAACATGGCCAACATTTCCCCGACCATTAAAATCGACATTTCCATCAAAAATGGAATCGTCGAGGAAATCACCATTGAAGCTGCTTGCACTCCTCAATAAATCACTGCCTATAAAGCCCTCTTCCAGGAATATCGGGATATTTTTGCAAGGTCATATACGGAAATGCCTGGCCTCGATCCCTCTATCGTCGAACATCGTATCGACACCTAGCCCGAAATTACACCAGTTCGTCAGAAACAACGACCGCTACACCCATCCAAAGCAGTGGCCATCAAAGCCAAAATTGACAAATTACACACTGTCAGGTTCATTTACCCCATCGCCTATACATCATGGGTTTCAAACCCTATTCTCGTTAACAAAAAAAAAGGCACTATCTGTGTCTGCACGGACTTTCGTGATCTCAATCACGTGTGTCCCAAATACAACTTTCCAACGCCTTTCATCGATCAAATTATCGACGACTGCGTAGGCCACGAGGCTCTATCCTTCATGGACAGTTTCTCTGGTTATAATCAAATTCAAATTCACCCAGCTGATCAGTACAAAACCGCATTCACTACCCCTTAGGGTACTTTTTCATATTGTGTCATGCCTTTTGGCTTAAAGAATGTTGGCACAACTTTCCAATGGGCTATGACATACATTTTTCATGATCTAGCTCATATCATCCTCGCATACTTGGACGATCTCACAACTCGATCCAAGAAACGCACCCAACATCTTGATGATTTGTGAATCATCTTCTAACAATGTCGTCAGTACAACATCCATTTGAATCTCCTCAAGTGCATTTTCTTTGTCACCACAGGGCACCTCCTCAGCTTCATTGTTTCCCAACATGGTATTACCGTGGACCCCCTCAAAGTCCAAGCTATCACCGAAATTCCACCTCCCCGGAATTTACGGCAACTCCAGAGCCTACAAGGCAAAGCTAACTTTCTACGGCGATTTGTCCTCGACTACGCCATTCGCACCCACGGCTTCCTTCTCTTACTACGTCATGACATCCCATTTCACTGGGATGAACATGCCCACCAGTCATTTGATGATCTTAAAATGGTTCTCTCCAACGCCCCTTTAATTAGTGCACCTGACTACAATCGCGACTATATCCTCTACGTCTCAGCATCAGCTGTTTCAGTAGTAGGAGTTCTTATTCAGCTAGGTGATGAAAATCGTGAGCATGTCATTTATTACATTAGTAAAAACCTCTCAGGGCCACCCTTGAAGTATAAACACGAAGAGAAACTAGCTCTTGTAGTCGTCCTCACAGTCCAGAAACTGCATCACTACATTCTGCTTCGCACAACTAAGGTTGTAGCATATTCCAACCCTATGCAATACCCACTCAGTCGTCGAAAAATTAATAGAAAATTTGCTCGATGGATTGTTATCCTTCAAGAGTACGATCTTGAATTCTCAACACCCAAGAGAAATAAATCCCTCATTCTCACCGAACTTGTCACGGCCCTCCCCTCTGAGAACACCAGTGCCCCTTTCAATAATGACTTCCCCGATGAACACCTCTTTTACAGCACTTCGGATGATCCTTGGTACGGTGACCTCCTCGTCTACCTCCAAACTTAAAATTTTGGTAACCACCTTTCACGATATGATTGTCATCATATTCGCCATCAGCACCCCCGCTACCTCCTCATCGGAGACAACCTATACCGGTGAGGAGTCGACACCATTCTTCATCGATGCCTAACGATTGACGAGGTTGATAGAGTCTTGAACGACTTCCACAGCGGCGCATGTGGGGGCCATATTTTAGGAATATCCACTGCTCGGAAGATTATCCGAGCAGGTTACTTTTGGCCTACCTTGTTTCACGATTGCATTCACACCGTGAAACGATGTGAGCAGTGTCAGCTTTATGCCAACAAAGCCCGAGCACCACCTGCTCTTCTTCATCTAGTCATCACTGCCATCCCTTTTTGTAAATGGGGCATCGACTTCATGACTTGTAATCCCCCCTCCAGCAATGGTCACAAATACATTTTTTTCACAGTCGATTACTTCACCAAATGGGTTGAAGCTATGCCCACCTTCAACAATACCGCTGACACCGTAGCATGTTTTTTCTTTAACCACGTCATATCTCGCTTTGGAGTACCACTCCAACTGGTTTCCGATCATGAGAAATACTTCGAGAATGAGATTTTCATCGAACTCTCATCTCAGTTAGGATTCTCTCATGATTTTTCCTCACCATATTACCCTCAGTCTAACAGACAGGTTGAAGCAGTTAACAAGGTCCTCAAGACCATGTTACAGCACACAATTAATAAACATAAGACCAATTGGCATCATATGTTATTTTCCGCACTATGGGCTTATCGTATGGCTGTGAAAATAGCTACTGGTTTCAAACCATTTCATCTAGTCCATGGGGTTGAGGCCACTCTTCCCATCGAGTGCAAAATTCCCACCCTACGCACCGCAATTGAGCTATTACCCAACACTGCTCCAATGGAGTAGTGCTTTTTGAACTTAGAGTCTCTAGATGAAGATCGTCGATCGTCATTACAGAACAATGAGGCAGCTAGAAAATGATCAAAGGATACCTTTGATTGACATGTCAACCTCACTCATTTCATGAAGGCGACCTCATCCTGGCTTAGGATATCACTCATGATACCTTTGGCCATGGAAAATTCAAGTCACTATGGCATGGCCCATACATTATCCAACATTGCCTCACCAAAGGCACATACATCCTGGCCTCTCCCAAAGGCCTCTCTCTCAAAGAACCCATCAACGGGTTGTATTTAAAGAATTTTTATGCTTAAATATAGTAATTCTACTTTAGGTTTTTTCTTTTATAGTGTTTTTAATATTTTTTCCATCCCTCACGTCTAAACTCTCATTTTTGCTATTGACAAATGCTTCCTCCACTGGCCTACCACATCAGCTACACCAACGGCACTAGCCATTGGACACAAAATCTCGCTTCGACCGCTTGGGCTCTCTACATGCCCTCACATGAAATGCTCCATTCGAGCGGCATATGTTTGGGTTCAGTGACCAACAACCAAGCCGAATACACTGTCATCATTGGCCTCCTAGTCAATGCCCAGCATCATCGTATTCATCACCTTACCATCTTCCTTGACTCTCAACTAGTCATTCTCCAGCTCAACAATGTGTACCGTGTACACGATCCTTGCCTCTTTCGCAAATACCTGCAGGTTAGACTTTTATCTCGACATTTTGATTCCATTACATTTACACATATTCCAAGGCAATTGAATCAAATTACAGATAACCTAGCTAATATTGTATTAGATTGGAATATATCACATCAAGCTACCTCTACACATACATAAACATATCAACAACCTGTCATAACATATATAAATTAGACATCATCAATACATAAACAAAACACATGTAAACACCACATAGATCTCAAAATGTATACTCATGGATATATCGAATGGTCTACAGTGCCATCCAAATGTTTACATAAAAAAATACAAGTATCCGCAGGCCAATGAAGCACCTCGGTACAAAATGCGTTCACCAGCCTATATACAAAAAATACATCAATACATAGAGCACCACTCAAGGTGCCTCTGAAGCACCACCACCTGCCCCTCCCTCAGGCGGTGGTTGCCCACCCCCTACTGGTCCCTCCTACCCTGGAGGTAATCGTCCGGTCATCGCAACACCAACTACTACTGCCTATTGTACCACGGCCCACCATGGCAGCAGAATCCCCACACACTGCTCCAGGATTCCCTCATTCTGGATGCAAGACCACATGCCCTCAGGCACACCCTGTAACATTGCCTCTAGGCGATGGCGTATGTCCTTAAAATCTACTCCAGCATTCTTCGGAGGAGCATGTGATCGTCCAGCACCAGGGTCATCAAATCGGCATCTCCTCGTTTCTCTCTTTGAATCAGTTGGTCGCACCGTGGTGTCCTCACATCGACGTCTCTCTCCAACACACGACCCTCCTCATGGCGGTCTCTTCGGCTCTTGACGAGCCAATTCTCTTCGTAACTCCACCTCGTGCTCGTGAGGTGCCACATCTGCACATACAAACATGCAATAGATAGTATCAACATCTATATCATATACATATGTCATGCCAACTATCTCCCTGAATAGTATCTCCATCCAACTATCTCCCTGAATAGTATCTCCAGCCAACTATCGCTAGCGACACATCCCTTAGAAACACTGGCTCCACCGGTAGGGGTATTCCCCAAAATAGGAGCCCAGTCAAAAAGTACACATCCTCCACCACAGTGAAGGCAATTTTCTCTCCCCGCACTATGAAACAATGCAGGTCTAGACTCCACATCTAGATAAGCAATTGCAGGAGATACTCCTACACCCATATCAACGGGCACTCAAAGAACTTCATCAGACCACAGGTTGCCAAAGTCACACGTACACCTGTCTCCTTAATAGCCACAACATCTTGCAATTGGGACCAATCCCTCTCTCGCCAACCAACCGGCATCATGCGTGATGCTCACCTGCAACCACATAAAATAGTCCTAAGCCAGCCAAATGGACCATCAACAACATCAAAAAGATAATTTTTACACTCGTCAACCTTCCCTACAAGGCGCGGCTATTTAACCCACAGGCGCACACACGTGCGCACCTATTCACTCCACAGGTGCACACTTATGTGCACCTGTTCATTACACAGGAATTCTCTCAAGCGTTCCTGTCCATCCTTCAGGCGTGCATGCATGCACGCCTACTCAACTTACAGGCGCGCTTTAGAGTGCACTTGTCCAATACACCTGTCCAATACATAGTTGTGCACACATGCGCAGCTATGAAGCTGACAGGCACGCACATAGTGCACTCCCTTTACCCCCTTACTAGCTCCCCAATGCATGCCTATCCAGTGGGTAGGCGTGCACATGTGCACACCTATTTCCATATCGCACACACACGTGGCGTCCACACTCATCAAACCCTCTGTACGGCCCTCCGTACAGCCCCTGCCCAAAAAATGAAACCCTAATTCTATGCAGGATGATCGGACCACTAACCTGAAGCTCGCTGGTCTCCCAAAATCTCCAAATCTCCTTTGAATACTTCTCGTCCAGTCACTATAGTAGCAAGTACAAATGAGGTGGCAATGTAGGCCCTACAGCCATATATAGGCCTTTTCGCCAAACTTCCACTCACCATTCCGGGAGCTCTGGGCATCCATTTCTCGATCTGTCTTCATCCATTGGTTCAACATCCTATCATCTACATCATGACAGTCCCTAGGCCTCTTTTCATCCTGAGTCCCTGGGACGCCATTTTTCATACCTTGACCAGGTATGCATGCGAATATTCAAAAATATCAAATAGATGCTCATATATTTGATTCTCTTCAGATATTGTTCACATCGGGTATTTGGTTTTCATGTGTGCAGGTACTTGGTCATCATATGTCAACACAACCCCTTTAGGTATATACTCAGCATTGGCATGTAGTCATTCCCTCTGAATCTCACTTACATTTCCAATCACACCCTCTGACATTTGCCTCTAGGATCCCCATTTCCGGATCTGCATTACTAACACCTCCATTTGCATCTTCGGTACTGTCACCCGGTAACACTCTTACCCACATGAGTTGTCCCATTCATAGCACCCTTTTGTGATTTTTGACACTCATGTTGTTTTTCAAAACCCTTTAGGGATGGGAGTCTTGATAGTATTACATCATGTTGTGAATCAGCCACATACTCCTTCTCCTCATTTTGCTAGCTTTCCCAAACAAACTCCCAGATTATCTCTTCACGGTTCTATTTTTGGATTGCACCTCCGCAGTATCATGAACCCTCCATTTCATCCACAATCAGTTTGCCCATCTACAAATTTCCCTTCATTTCACTTACCTCATACAGAAACCCACCCATGGGGCCCCCACCCTCCACCAGTTCTCCGAGCAAATTGTGCCCTACCGGGGCCAACCATATCACATTGGGGCGCCTGTTTCTGTATTTGTATACTTATCCCAAAATTATTCTTTATTTATTGTACAAACACCTTTGTTTCTATCAATTACATTACCTTTTCGTCGTCACCTTTGGCGACCTTCTTCCCTTTTTTTTTTTTTTGGAAAAATGCAACCCATGTCACCCTTGGTTGGGGCACTACTTATCATTTACCCTTGACGACATCATCCATATCTTCAGAGTACCCCACAAGCCACTTATCTCTTCCCTCTAAGTTTATTCACTTTGTCTTGCCTCTGGCACAACTTATCCCCTGTCTTGCTGTCCCCCTGACACTCGACCTCGTTGAATGGTTGTGGCCACTTTTATCTCACATATAGTCCAACCAAGGGCAGTCATGAGTCTTCCTACATCTTGACTTCATCCATTTACCTCCTCCACTTCCTAACCTCACCTAGTAGATTTCACGAAGCCATTTGCTTCTGGGAGTCACGTCCCCCTTTTTGTCGACATCAGCATAGTTTTCCAGAAGGGCGATAGTATCTTGATTCTCATTACCCATCCAATGAGAGATCTCGGATGGCATAGGGAGACCCACAATTTCTCCCTACTGTCATTGACCCCCATAACATTCGACATCAACACTTTCTCATGTTACGTTGGGTCTTACTTTGAAACTATTGCAGTTAGTTCTTTTACTTGCCGAAGACCTCTGAACTTGGCTAGGCTATCAATGCCTACAGAATCCGTGATACCTCTTATAGTTGTCACTGCCTACTATTCAGAGTATGTTCATCCGCAAAATTGTCTTCTTCCTTTATCACGACCACCCCCGAGGGCGCTGTAGTTGTCTACGCCAACACTTCATTCCTCTTTTTGAGTTACATGACACAAGCATGGGGCATGCCCACCTCGTTTGTACACAGTTTATTTTTTACACACCTCATGGCAGGTTGGGTTCTACCGATTTCTTTTTCCCTCCAACGGATCACTCTGGACAATCCCACTATTTCTCTCTCTTACAACAGCACTCTCAGTAGAAGAAACATTGATGGATTTCAGCTATACGTATGCTCCTAACCTCATCCATCATGGGGCATCTGTTATCACTGAAATTTCGTCCGCAAATGGTTACAAGAATTTAGCATCGTCAAACAGTTATAAAGTCATCCATGGACCTGAATTAACAAAAAATCATTCATAAAGGGTCAAAAACTATACAAATAGTGAAAAAATTGAAGGGCGCTATGAAGACACTGGGCGTGCACACACATGCACGAAACAGAAACGCAAGATTCATGCACATGCGCACGATGCGTGACTGTTGTTGCAAAAAGCCGCACACCTAAGAAACGACACATTTATGAGAGTGGTCAGCCTCCCACCCACTTCTGGTTCAGCTTCCAAGTTGATTTGACACTCAAATCTGGGCTGGATTTGACTGGATGGCTGGTCAAAGACCTAGAAATGCCCTAATTAGCCTCTTTACACACTACAAACTAGTTGAACAATAGCTCAAAGGAATTCTATAAAAAGGCCATGGATACACTTCATTTTTCAAGGAATTTCATAGCAAAGTTATGCTNAATGCCCTAATTAGCCTCTTTACACACTACAAACTAGTTGAACAATAGCTCAAAGGAATTCTATAAAAAGGCCATGGATACACTTCATTTTTCAAGGAATTTCATAGCAAAGTTATGCTGCCATTATTCTCTTGAGGACTCTTTTATCCTTGCTAAGAGTATACTTGCATCATTGCTTTGGACAATCCATCTCACCCCTTGAGTGGATTAGCAAAGAATTCTTTCATCATTTTCATTTTCTTTTTCAAAGTTGTAAGAAGAGCTTACTTGTGAGGGTCCAAGAGCCCTCCCTTGGAGGAAGAAGGGACTCATAGTCCCCTTGCTTCTCGGTGTTTTCTTTCACTAATATCAGCATTATCATTGGTGACATGGGTCTCATTGTTTCTTTTTTCCTTATGTCCCTATATTTATAAATTTAGTTGTTTTATTACTTATTTTAATTCTTAGTTGTTGTTTTATATTTCCTTTTCTAACTCTTTTCCTTGTATTTGTCCTGCTCAGAAACCTCAACTGAGCTTGCAAGCACCTCTATTTTGCTCACTAAGGTGACGAAAGAGGCGCAACAATTACTATAAATTGATTGGGCCTTTGACAATTCTACTGTTGTTGATCTAAAGAAAATATGCAAGACATTTGAGAGAGTTGGCCTTAGGGTCATCACACTCTTAGATCCAGATGAGGTTCCATGATATACAGATCCTGTTAGAGAAGAAGACTACGCATATGAACTAGAAAACATCTACAAATTAACAGCCAGACAACAAGATTATATCAACCCTACAGCTGATGGGAATTTGAGCTGGTGAAGTGACAACACATGTTCATCGAACTCAGAAGAAGCACCCGAGAACTGGTAGAACCAGATGTATGAAGTATCTACAAGAAGATGTGCTAGGCTAACGAGAGAAGTTCATTGGATTGGCACAATAGTGAGTAATCTACCCACATTTGATGGGTTGAACCCCTTAGAGAACTTCTTATCAGAATTTCAGACAAGTGTACCAACACAACAGAGGCTATTGGCAATGGATGAGGCCATGAAAGCCACACCAGCAAGATGGTGGGGAATGCACAAAGGGAACATCATAGACTAGACACAATGTCGAACTTTGATGACAATGTGGTTCTCAGCACAAGCAGTAAGCTGCGAAGTGAGGTACATAGGTTGAATTTTCCCAAAGGACCATGTGTGAAGCTGTGAAGAGGCCTGGAGTGACATTCCTCGAGAAAAATGGGTGCACATATTCATTAACACACTGGACATGATTCCTATCAACTGGTACCTTCAAGTGAAACTGTGCCTCGTCACTATAGATTAGGAAGGTATGATTTAGATTTTTGTAAAAACCTTTTTGTTTGAAAGTGAATTTCCCTTAGTATATCAAGCGTTACATATTGTGAGACAGAGGGTATTCGAAGAGGCATCTAGCCTCCCCATGGAACAGGAAGAGGACAAATGGATTGCGTCATTCCATAAATTACAAGGATGTTACAACATTAATGCCGACGATGATGATGATCCTAGGAACGTAAACATCCCTGAGATAGAAGTTCAAAGAGATATGGAAGGACCAGGAGTGGAGCTACCATTTATTGGTTAGCCAATTAAGATCAAAAAGGTCAACATTGGAACAGAGGAGACATCGAAGCTTGCCGATGTTGGAGATTATTGGGATGCTGCTAACATTGACAAGATTACAGAGTTATTGCACGAATATCAAGACTTGTTCCCAACCAAGTTCACTGATGTAAAGGGAATCAAAGGACATATGGGAGCGATGAGAATACCTTTAAAACCAAGTGCGAATCTATTCAAACAAAGACCGTACATATTGAGCCCGGAATATAGGGAAAAAGTGAAGATTGAGCTCAACAGAATGTTAGAAATAGGGATTATTGAACCTCTCGAAGAGTCGGAGTGGATTAGCCCTATGGTGGTGCAAGGAAAGAATACAGGTGAGATCAGGATATGTGTAGATCTCAGGAAGCTGAATGATTCTTGTCTGCATGATCCTTTCTCTACACCATTCACAGATGAAGTGTTGGATAATGTGGGAGGCCAAGAAGTATATTATTTTATAGATGGGTTTTCAGAATACCATCATATCTGTATCGCCAAGGAAGACTATCATAAGACTACATTTGCCACAGAGTGGGGATCCTACCAATATACAGTGATGCCATTTGGATTGAAGAATTCCCCAACCATCTTTTCTAGGGTGGTGGTTGAAGTGTTCAAAGAATTTTTGCATAAATTCTTAGAAGCATATTTTGATGACTAGACTATGTTTAGTCTGTTGATAAACCACATTGAATGTCTAAGGGAAATGTTGGATAAATGCAAGCAGTGAGAAATTGCTTTAAATCTGAAGAAGTGCATCTTCTTCTTGCCATTTGGAGTACTATTAGGCCATATTTTGTGCAAGAAGGGATTGTTGGTTGACCCGTCTAAAATTGCAATTATAGTTAATCTGCCACCTCCTACTTCAGTCAAACAATTGCACACTACACTAGGCCATATTGGATATTACAGGAAATTTATCAAAGGCTATGCCCAAATCACAGCACTAATGGAGAAGTTGTTGAAGAAGGACTGCCAGTTTGGTTGGACAGATGAATTCTAGCAGAGATTCGACACACTAAAATAGAAGATGGTCACTACGCCCATTCTGGTTTTCCCAGATTGGAACAAGGAGCTTCATGTGCATGTCGATGCATCTTCTCTTGCATTAGGTGCAGTACTAGAACAAACAGGATAAGGGGATATTGATCATCCACTAGCATTCGCTAGAAAGAAGCCATCCATAGCTGAAGTTAATTACACCACTCAAGAGAGAGAGGGACTAGCCATGGTGTATGCACTGCAAACATTCTGCCACTACTTGCTGGGAGGACACTTTAAAATGTTTACTGATCACTCTATGCTGAAGTACCTAGTCAACAAGCCAGTGTTGGGAGGGTGAATCTGCAGATGGCTTCTGTTATTTCAAGCATATGATTTTGAGATCATAGTTAAGCCAAGAAGAATGAACAAGGGCCCTCGCCACTTTTCAAGATTGGAACATGGTGAAGAACCCACCAGCTTAGAGGACACACTGTCGGATGCACAACTGCTCGCCATTAGAAATATTGATGACCACTTTGCAGATATAGTCCAGTTCCTATCAACAAGAATGGCACCAAGTGAGTATACAATTCCCCCAAAAAAATAGCTAGTTGTGTGTATTGCAGAATTTTCACTGATCGTTGGTCATCTATACAAAAGGGGACCTGATGAGATACTAAGAAAATGCATTATGGAAACAGAGCACCCGATGATCCTCGCAGAAGCTCATGAAGGCATCACAGGAGGACATTACGCAGGGAAAGAAACTATGTAGAAGGTTCTGTGAGATGGCCTTTGGTGGCCTACATTACACAGAGATGCTAAAGAGTATGCCATAGCATGTGATGTATGCCAGTGAGTTGGAAAAACATCCCGAAGATATGAAATTCCATTAGCACCATAGATGACCCTACAATCATTTGAGAAGTGGGCCATTGACTTCGTGGGGACTATAAAAAAACTAGGAAATCACACAGGAGCAAGGTACCTTATTACTGCAATAGAATACTTAACCAGATGGGCCGAAGCCAGAGTAGTCAAAGACTATAGTGCAACTACAATTGCTCATTTTATATTCGATGACATAATAACCAGGTTCAGATGCCCCAAGACCATTATGAGTGATTAGGGCACACACTTCATCATTTAGACAGTTGAAGCCCTAAATGAAGAATTTGCAGTTCACCATTAGAAGAGTACACCTTACCATCCACAAGCAAACATAATGGTTGAAGAATTCAACAAGATCTTGGAGACAACGTTGAAAAAGATTTGCAGCGTGTACAGGGATGAATGGGATTTAGGAGTACCAACAGTACTTTTGGCTTATAGAACCACTTGTAAGAGATTAACAATGCAAACCCCCTTCAGGTTGGTTTATGGTTTGGAAGTTGTTGTCCCGATGGATTACTTGGTACCAAGCTTAAGGATTGTTGCGTTCACAGACATGGATGACACTGGCACTACTCACGAAAGGCTTGCACAACTGGTTGAACTAGAAGAAGACAGATTCATTACAGAATTCCATCAACAAGTTTAGAAGGAACAAGAAAAGGCCTACCCCGACAGGAACATCAGGAAGACGATATTCAAGCAAGGTGACTCAGTGCTGATGTATGACAGTAAGTTTATCAAACACCCTGGAAAGTTCAAAACACATTGGCTTGGACCGTATGAGATCGCCTATGTCATAGAAGGAGGAGTTGTGCAGTTGCTGATGTTGAATGGAGAATGGAAAGAAGGATTGGTGAATGAGAGTCGGTTGAAGTTGTATTATGACAACCAGTTGCCTCACAGCTCTAAGTAAAGGCATGAGGAAAAGGGTCCAGGTACCATGTGCAGTTGAAACTGGGTACTAGACATAGAAAAGAAAATCTGCACAAGGATGGGGAGGAGGCATAAAGCAGAAAGAAAAGGCTACATTGTGCAGTCCAAAGTCGAAGTAAAATAGAAGGATCAGATTAGAAGTGCCTCAGGATGAGTCACAAGTGAGTGTTGGTGGCCTATTGGCCCTTGGTTATGGAAGGAAGAAAAGGTAAAAATCGAGCTTCGCGGGAGACATAGTGACAGTCACTGGGTCGAAGTGAGAAAAAGAGCAGAAAAGATGGAGCAAAGTGCGGAAAAGAAAGTCATTGGATGAGGAGATCGAGGATGATAGATTAGCAAGGAAGATGGACCGAGGATGACTCAAAAAGTGGAAAAATCCATCGTTGGATGCTTTGGAGCACAGCGCGAGAAGGAAGGAAAGACATGTTGGCGAAGCCTGAAAAAAGCGGGTCAAGTTGACATAGGGTTTTAGACACCTAGGGTTTTGGTATTTAGGGTTTTGGAACCTAGGTTTCGAACTAAGGCCATCAGTGAGGTATTGTAATGTATAAATAAAGGTCAAGAGGACCTGGGTCAGGTTGGTCATTGAGTATTGCATTGATCCAATTCTATTATTGTGTGAGGGAATGTTGTATTGAGAGAGAGGAGTGCTGAGAGAGAGAGCCTTCCAGTATTGTAAGATATTCAACTGTGTGCGTAGGAAAGGGGAGAGAAAGAGAGAGAAGAAAGAGAATATTCTAGCTAAGAGCACAGATAAGAACTGTATGCTTTACCTTAATAAATCATAAGCACAGTTATCTGGACATAGCCCTAGAGAGAGGGTGAACCACGTATACCTTGTGTTGTGGACATGTGATTGATTCTTTGATCTCTGTTGTTGTTATCTTATTATTTTCATTGCTGTGTTAGATCAGATCTATAATTGTGCAGAGTAGATCTAGCTTGATAAGTGATAGGTGCAATATGTGTTGTTGTTCTACTAGATCCACTTGATATTCATATGGTTGTAGACATCTCTGTCCCGCAACCCCCTCATAGCTTCTTCAGGTGAGACTGCATCTGCTTCACAGGTGCTGTCGAAAGGGCCAGTAGCTAGGGATTTTTTGGTGCACTCTTGGAGTGAACCCTGGGTCTTCTCCTGTGACAACACACATCCTTGAATGACATCAGATCACCATGTCACCTCCATGTTACCTCCACTCATCCCACTCACTACTCTCGCTCCTCTCACCACCTAACACTTGTCCTCCATTAACCCCCATGCTGATCTCCATTGGAAGTGGCCCACCTCTCTAGATCAACATTCCTTATCACAACTCGGAACCCCCTCCCGAACATTCTACCTTTAACGGTGGGGGGGAGGGGGTCTGAGTAAGTAGTTTTCCCACTGCGCACCATACCTA
>SNQJ01S0053016.1:47957-63214 GCA_010110895.2 Picea sitchensis
GTGAGAAATAACTGCCCAGAGTATAGTAGAAAGGGTTAAAGCACTCATTGAGGAATGCAAACAATTAAGTAGCAGAAGTGTGCAGATACATGAGAACCTAACCGAGAACCCAGAATTGCATAAATTGGATTCATAGCTCCAGGAGGCGAAGTACCAAGCCAAGAAGCTACAGGTGCAGCTTAAGGCCCTATCAATTGTAAAGAAAATGAAGCGATCCCATGAGCAGCGCATCACATAGCAGCAGATCCATATGATCCAGAGCAAGGTAATGGAATTGACTCAACAACTTCAACCTTTGTAGGATAAGGCATGTCAGCTATTTTTAGAGCTTGGGAACCAAGGAACAGAGCTGGAACAGGTTGTGAATTCAGCAGAACAGTGCCTAGAGGGACCAGTCAGTAGCACACTCATCTAAGATTTTGTCGAGCAAGAGGAAGTGGCAAAGAAGTAGGTCGAAGAAGCTCAAGCCAAACTCGAGTTGTTTGAAGAAGAATTGGTTAGACCCGAGTGTTGGGGGCCTATTGGCCCTTGACCAAGTTTTGTGGAATACTTGGTCATATTTGACCATTTTTGGGACTTCGATAGCCTGTCAAAGATGAAGCACCAAGTGAAGCAGAGATCATAGGATCTCGGCCCACTTAGGGTCCTTTTTGGGTTTTTGGGATAATGTAACGGGAAAGGGATGTTGGCCCATGCGTTTACCCAGTTTTAGGCCCACTTTTATAATGTATAAATAGGTATCTAGGTAATGTAAGAATATAGTGATCAATAGTGATCAATAGTGATAATCTTAGTGCTTGAATTGATCTATGTGATTGACTTGCAGAGCTGAGTGCAAGTGTTGTAAGTGTTGAGTGCACAGATTGTAAGAAGGCTCTGATTTAGATCTACTTAGGGAAGGAGGATCTGGCGAGGTGCACGCAAATATCATGTCCTACGTGGAGTGAGGTTTTGAGAGGTTTGTGTTGTAACTTGATTGACTGAATCTAATAAAGAAGAAGAGTTGGTGGACGTAGCCCCAGGGTGGGGGTGAACCACGTAAATCTATGTGTCATGCTTTGTGTTGTTACTTTCATGTGTTTTCCTTCTCTTGCTAAGTGCTATGACGTGTTTAGATATATTTACTTATGATTTGTGCTTATTAGATGTGGATAGATGATATATTTGATGTGTATGTGGTTGCTAAGTGCTTGGTCTACCAGATCTGGTCTGTTGTATGTTGTTAAGTGTTGAATTATCTTAGATCTAAGTATATACTTCATTGCTTTTTGTTATCTATGAAGTGAGATAAGGGTTAATTCTAGGTGGACTATTGATGCTAAGTGCTTTGGTAAGTGTGTAATCACATATCTGTGTCCTAGCTAAGGTTGCAGACACCTGAGTCCTGCAACCACCCCTGCCTCTACCTCAGGTGAGACTTCATCTACTTCCCAGGTGTTGTCGAAAGGGCCGGTAGTTAGGGTTTTGTTGGTGTGTTGTTGTAGCATTAAACCCTGGGTCTACCCCTGTGCCAACAATAGGTATGTCAAATGTTTTTAAATATTTCATTTTTTTTGTATTTTTGTATAGTGAAACAAAAATATTTTTTGATGATGCTTAAGTACTAACTAGATATTTGTATGATGCAGAAGTGTGTCTGTGACGGCTGGACGAGCTTCCCTGACATCATTAGAGTCACCAGGGAGATGAGGCGATGGGAGGAGAAGATGAGAGAGTCCTTCAAAATGTGCAGGGCAACCTCTCTCGTTTGACTCAAAGGATTCATATGGTTCAGGTACATGATTTTTTGGAAGTCATGCAGCGACAAGTGGTTGGTGCGCCCAGAGCTTGGGTGTGACTCTTTCGGTGTCTCACAAACATCATAGTTTATTATCATGACACACATCCGATGCCACAAGCATAGATGTCGTGGATATTGTAGTGTCAGTTGTATATGTGTATTGAGGATGTTAGCCCCAATTTGTACTATAAACACCATATTTTTTGAAATATATATAAAACAAGGATCTTTGGATATACTTATATTACAATGTGTATATTGATGAGATGGTTTTTCTTTACTTATGTGACAAATGAAAATATAAAACAAAATTAGCATAAGCATCAGATACATGATCAGAACTCCTAGGAATGTGATAATAAGTAATAAAATCAAACTGTCAATCTAAAAGACGTACCCGTAGGAATCATCAGAGTAAAGTAGGATCACACATGTGGTAACTGTCATTCAACTAACATACTACTAACTGGGAATCCAGGTGAACTTCTAAACAGAGAATACCATGTGAGATAGCATTGCACAAAAATTTTATAACGACGTTATATTCGGCCACATTATTCGTGGATGGCCCTAGGCATACACCAACTGAAGACACTAGTAGACCCTCAGGTGAGTAAACCACCCAAGCGATGGAAGCCAAGTTTCGTGTATGACGAATAGCTCTATCTATGAATCCTAGGTAGACCAAAGACTCTGTTGACATCGGCCAACCAAGGGAAAACTTGATAAGGAAGATGAAGATGAAAAAAGAGAGGGAAAAGATATATACACTAAATTACATTAGTATACAAAGAGTTTTGCCCAAGATTGGGGCTTAAGCGTAATATATTTTCAAGTAGATTCCATCCCTGGGCTTAGCCAACATATTCCCTTCATAATCTTCTAACTCATAGGCTCTTTTTTCTAAGACACATCACACGATGTAGGGACCGTGCCACATGGGTTTAAACTTGCCTACCCCCAATAATTATTTTTCTTGATCATATAAGAGGAACATTTCACCTTCAACATACAATCGAGGACAAACAAACTTATCATACTGAACCTTGACATGTCTTTTGTTCACCTTGATAGTCGTAGAGGCATCTCGATGTTGTTTGTCAAAACTCTCTAGGTGTAGAAGGCATCATTCGAGATCAGAAGTGTCAAGTAGGAGTGTGACTGCCAACTTAAGAGAAGGGATCTCACATTCAATAGGTAGTATCGACTCCACACTGTGTACTAACTGGAAAGGGGAAAATACGGTGGTAGTCTTGACTGAGGTTTGGTATGCCCAGAGTGTGGGATATAGCATAATATGCCAATCAGATTTACTCTGGCTAACAGTTTTCTGCAAAATGGTCTTGAGAGACTTGTTTATAGCCTCTACCTGTCCATTTTCCTAGGGGCAATAATGAGAAGAATGATCCTGTTTGACCCCAAGATTAGATGTTAGTTATTCCATCATTTCATTCTGAAAGTGACTGCCATAATAAATGACAATCTCACTCGGGATACTGAACCGAGCGATAATTTGATTGAATATGAAGAAGGTGATAGTCATCCCGTCGGATTTAACTGTAGGCATGGCCTCAACCCACTTAGTAAAGTAGTCGATGGCCACGATAATGTTTTGATGCCCCCTAGGCAAAGTTGGGTTGCAATACATGAAGTCCATGCCCCACTTGGTGAAGGGACCGATGGTAATGACTGGGTGAAGAGGGGATGGATGTGAGTGCATTTTCTAAGTGAACACCTAGAAGGGGTGATAATTCTTAACCGCTTCAACACAATATTTAAAGATAGAAGGCCAGAAATAATTGGCTCGCAAAATTTTATGGGTTTTCGCAAGCTCGGATAGATGACCACCACAAGCCCCACTATGGAAATCGTTTATGACTGACTCGACTTCCCCGTGAGTTAAAAAAAGGATGCAGGATATTGTATATTCCTTGGTGACACAAAGTGCCACTGACGATAGTATAATTCTTAGCTTGGTATGGTACACATTGTCGGTCATTTCATGAGAGATGTTGAGGGAACTTCAAAGTTTGAAGATAGAGAACGATGTCTCTATACCAGGGGTTGGATGATGAGACAAGGAAAATGTGTTCATCCGCAAATAAATTGACATGGATAAAATCCTCATCTAATCGTGGAAAGTTGGATATTAACTATGTGAATACTAGTGATTTCTTGGATTTTGCAGAAGCGAAATCAAAATCAAATTCCTGTAAAATGAAAATACATTTATTATATTTCCCCCCTATGATACGCCCGGTGTTGGCGTCAGAGGTCACTCCTGGATTGTAGCAGGAGTAAGCCTGAGGCCCATCAGTTTAAGTCATGATCTGTTTATAAAGGGGGTGATCGAATGGAAGTAAACTCAGAATGATATCGCTCACTCAAAAAACTGGTTTGGAACAGTAAGGACATGTGAGGTCTTGATTTAACTTAAGCTAGTAAGTTTTGCACAGTGGTGAGTAAGTGGAGGGAGAGAAAGGGGAAAAGTCTCATATATGAGATCATCTTAAACTGGAGAAACTTCAAGGTAAAACTCAAATGTTGTAGAACTAATATAATCAAACATGCATCATATAGTTACAACAACACCCGACTAGATCATCCATACCCGGGCTTCAGATTCAAAGGAACAAGGAAAGGAGGAGGTTGTCCGCCATTAAACAAGAAATCTTAAAATATCATTATATAACTAGAAAACCAGAGGCTTTGTTAAATATTTATAGCTGGGAGATTATCTCTACCATCGATCCTTTACAAAAATGGAAAAATTGCCTACATATACCCAAAGCCAATAATAGTGGCAAAATCAAGACTTATCATTAAAAACATTACGTCTACATGTTTGCTAGCAGACTGCACCTGTAGTATCTAGACAGTCATGTGCTTATGTCAAATGCAATCAGACTTCTGACACCCCGCAGAAGAATTGACCTATCTCGAGTCCTTTTCTTGGCTTTCCATTTATGGTGGAGACGATGTCTAACCACCACCAACCACCTCAATAACTACTTCCTTGGGATTGGGAACAACCCCGGTCAACTCTGCACTCAAACAATGTGGCAGCCTTTATTTGGTTGTTTCTCCTTTGCAAGAATGCTATAAGTAGACCAATAGGCAGACATGGAGGAGACCCTAGCGAGGAGGATGAGGTGGTGCTACGACACCAGATGAGAAATGCCACAGGGTATGGATAGGACACAGGTGGAAGTGGCATGGATCGCAGGGTACAAGTGGGTGAGAGAGGTAAGGTGGAGGAAGAGTAGGGATGACCATACAAATGGAGGATGAGAGGGACAAAAGGGAAGAGGAATATGACATGGGGGAAGTGGAAACCGAGGAAAAAATGTGGGGAGGAACACCTGGTAGGAGGTGACAGGTGGGAGCAAGGAAAGGGGAAAGAGATGGGCTAGGATGGCATTGAGTGGAAGATATATGGAAGAAGGTGGATGATGGAGGAAAACCAAATATTTGACAAAGGGGGGACCCGCTTTAAGCTACCAATTCTAGACCCCCCGCCCCCCCATTAAAGGTAGATAAGCAAAGGGGGTCTGGAATCCAACCTTGATTGTAGATTCGGGCTCCCAAATCCAGGCCGTTGAGAGATGCGTGCTAGATTTCGGACCCCCCCCCCTTTGTTAAAGGTAGAATGACGAAGGGGGGTTTGGAATGGAACTCTAGCCATAGATCTAGGCACGTAGATCTTGGTCGTTTAGATCAGCCCGCTCCTTAGCTTCATGCGTCGAGAGTTGTCCCTGATGCATGACTGAGACTGCACCATGATCAACAGACCAGATTCTCTTGGGAATTAGCCCATCAAGAGTTTTCTCTCCTTTTCTCTCAAAGTCCTGGTAACCGAAACATGACGAAGCTCGATCGTGTGCCACCTGTGTCTGTTGAAATGGACGGCCCCGATCACTTCTGCAATATAGGTGATGTCCTCGGTGCTAATCCTTGTGCAACTTTGCTAATCGCGAATTCTCACTCATTGTAAATCTGCTCCATTTGTGGATTCTCTCCATTTACAAAAAAATGCCCGATCACTTGATTTTAAGCCTGAAATGGAGATTTTACATGTGCTACACTCGGGCGCTCATGACTGTGGCCTTTGAATAAAATGCATTTGATGGGTTTTTAAACCCCATTTCTTCTCATTTTACACCAAGGGCATGAAATCGGAGAAAAACACCCTGCTTGCAAGAATTGGTGCTAACATTAGGCTCCATGGGGGATAGAGTCATCCCTGTGATTCTCTAAGAACTCATTTTGCAGCTTCAGTGCCTTCTGTTGGGCTATGGAGTCAAGCTCAAAACACCCTACTGAGAATACAGGCCAAAAAGTAAAATCAAAACAAAATAAACAAACATGCTCAAAGGAGCTTATTTATGTACAGTCCTAAACTAACAAAATCCTTTACATGGGGCTAGGTGAAAGTAAACTTCCACCATATCCATTCAATTAACTTCCTGAAGGGAAACTCCTTCACTCTGTCAATGATTGGTAACAGATGATGCAACCATGACAACAAAATGGTTACATCCTTCATCTTTTCTCCAAGGGCCGAAATTGAGATCAAATTGGGTGGCTCCAAGATATGAAGGAAATGCCACTCCATGTACTCACTGACAGGCTCATAGAATGGGTGGAATATCCTAGAAAAATTGTAACATTCAGCATGGTCTGCTCTGCTGCTCACACATCGTTGAATATCTATGGCAAGCTCAAGTGAATGAGAGGCTAATGCAGACTGACTGATTTCAAACGATGGTTGCTCACCTACAGGCTTTGAGTAGGCTGTAAATTGCATCTTCGACTCCTCCTCTTCTTCTCCATGGCTTTCCCAAGGATCAGATTCATAATCATCATAAATAGGGACCATGGGAAAGCTCTACCTGCTGTCATGTCGGTCAATGTCTTTATAGTGATCAAATGTAGGATAATCTTGCTGCTCATCATCACTAGAATATTCATCAAAAAAGGGTTGCCCTTCATTTCTATGATCAACCTCCATAATAGTGATCCCATCGAGAATATAAATGTCAAAAATATCCATTTCAGGGACAGTGGTAACTACTCCTTCTGGCTGTTCATACATAATATCTTTCTCTTTAATCCTAGGTAAAAATATATCATGGGAAACCTCCTGAAGGAAAAGAGAAGGATCCTTTTCCACAACCATCTCTTCTTTAAAAACTGGCAGGTCTTCGTCATCATAAGCACGGCTGCTAGGAACATCTACTTCAATTCTATATCTAGGAGAGCCATCCACTATAAACAACATCTTCTCTATAAACTCATAATTTTCACGAGAGGCATGTTGATCTTTATGAACATCTTAAAGAACATATGTATCTGAAATGATGTCAGATGCTTCTGTTCTAGGGCTATCATAATTAATATCATTCATTACCTCTATATTTTCATAGAAAATTATTTCCTGCACAGTAAAATATTCATCACAAACATGGTCTTCAGGGCCAGCAGAGGCTTCATGAAGCAAAGAAATCTCATCACAACAGTTTTCATACAAACACTCAACTGGGAAGTAATCTTACAAAATGAATTGAAAGCTATATGAAAACCTGTCAAAGAATGGATTCTTGCAGTGGGAAGAGATCGACACCAATCAAGAGTAGCTCCCTTTAATGAATACCTAAAAAGCTTAATCAAGAAATCTTCATGCTTGATATTAAGTTGATGAATAACTTGATGAAATTCCAGTAAATGCTCAGCTGGTACCTATGAATTGTTTTCTTGAAATTCAGGGAGGATATCTTCCCATTCATCTCTATCAGGCAGTGGATTAGGAAAACCAACTATTTGGGAAAAGTCACAGAAATCAAACCTTTGAGCTAAGATATTTTTCATATCAAAACCATGGAGTTGCTATCCTCGAATCATGGAGTTTCCAGGTGAAAGATGTGCAACTTCAAATGTGAATGGTCTTTCTTCACCATCAAAGGCCAGATCCTAACATTGTCATTACCCTAGGGGACTTCTCAAGCTAAGAAAATAGCTGCTAAAAACCTTCTTAAGAAAGCTCCTCTGGGTTAGCTTTCAGGTGTGCTAATAGTAGCCACAACTGAAACAGTAGTGTGGGAACATTGGAGTCGCCACAGTGGATTCACCAGGTGAACAGTTGCAATCTTCGATGTACTAGGTTTTTATGCACCCTCAGAACCAGTAAGCTTTGTCATTTAATCCCAGGGAAAATCTTCAATTTCATCCCCAGCAATGACGCCATAAATGTTGGCTACAGAAGTCACTCCTGGATTGCGAAAGGAGTAAGCCTGAGGCCCATCAGTTTATGTCATGATTTTTTTATAAAGGGGGTGATCGAATGGAAGTAAAATTAGAACAATATCTCTCACTCAGAAAACTGGGTTGCAACAACAAGGACATGTGAGGTCTTGATTTAACTTAAGCCAGTAAATTTTGCATAGTGGTGAGTAAGTGGAGAGAAAGAAAGGGGAAAAGTATTAGATGTGAGATCCTCTCAGACCAGAGAAACTTCAAAGTAAACCTCAAATGTTGCAGAACTAGTACAATCAAACATGCATCATATAGTTACAACAACACTCAACTGGATCATCCATACCCAGGCTTTTAGATTCAGAAGAACAAGAAAAGGAGGAGATTGGCTGCCATTAAACAAGAAATCTCAAAATATCATTGTATAACCAAAGAACCAGAGGCTTTGTTAAAGATTTACATTAGGGAGCTTATCTCTACCATCGTTCCTTTAAAAAAATGGAAAAATTGCCTTTATATACCCAAAGCCAATAACAGTGGAAAAATCAAGACTTATCATTAAAAACATTACATCTACATGTTTTCTATCAGACTACACATGTAGTCTCTAGATGGTCGTGTGCTTATGTCAAATGCAATCGGACTCCTGGCACCCCACATAAGAATTGCATGTCTCGGGTCCTTTTTTTGGATTTCCATTTATGGTGGAGATGATGTCTAACCACCACCAACCACCTCAATAACTGCTTCCTTGGGATTGGGAACAACCCTGGTCAACTCTGCACTCGGACAACATGGAAACTTTCTTTGGTTGTTTCTCCTTTGCAGTAATGCTACAAGGAGACCCAATAGGAGGACGTGGAGGAGACCCTAGCGAGGAGGATGAGGTGGTGCTATGACACCAGATGATAAATGCCACGGGGTATGGATAGGACACAGGTGGAAGTGGCATGGAGCGTGGGGTATAGGTGGGTGAGAGAGGTAAGGTGGAGGAGTAGGGATGACCATACAGATGGAGGATGAGAGGGACAAAAGGGAAGAGGAATATGACATGGGGAAGTAGCAACCGAGGAAAAAATGTGAGGAGGAACACATGGCAAGAGGTGACAGGTGGGAGCAAGGAAAGGGGAAAGAGATGGGCCAGGATGGCACTGAGTGGAAGACACATGGTGAAAGGTGGACGATGGAGGAAAACCAGAGATTTGACAAAAGGGGGGACCTGCTTTAAGCTGCCAATTCTGGACCCCCCCCTCCTATTAAAGGTAGACAATGAAGGGGCATCTAGAATGGAACCCTGGCTATAGATCTGGGCACGCAGATTCTGGTCATTCAGATCTGCCTGCTCCTTAGCTTCATGCACCAAGAGTTTTCCCTGATGCATGACTGAGAATGCTCCATGATCAATGGACCAGATTCTCTCAGGAATTCACCCATCAGGATTTCTTTCTCCTTTTCTCTCAAAGTCTGGGTAACCGAAACGCGATGAAGCTCGATCGCATGCCACCTGTGTCTACTGAAATGGATGACCCCGATAACTTTTGCGATATAGGTGATGTACTCATCCCTAATCCTTGTGCAACTTTGCTAATCATGAATTCTCACTGATCATCAATCTGCTCCATCTGTGGATTCTCGCCGTTGACAACAAAATGCCCGATCGCTTGATTTTAAGCCCGAAATGGAGATTTCACACGTGCTACGCTTGGGTGCTCATGACTGTGCCCTTTGAATAAAATGTATTTGATGGGTTTTTAAACCCCATTTCTTCTCATTTTACACTAAGGGCCTGAAATAGGAGAGAAACATCGTTCTTGAAAGAATTGGTGCTAACACTTGGTAAGGATGTATTGAAATGGATTGACATCGGAAACCACAATAGTCTTCCAAAGCAATATATAATGGCGTAAATGTTGGACTGCGTGAACGACAACCAAATCTAGCTTTTTAATGTGAGAATAATTGAGCTTAGGACTAACTAAGTTTCGACTAAGACAGTAGATGACATGCTCGTGGAGCTCATCATCCTCTTGAACCAAAACCATACCAATCATCTCCTCAGATGTGGTGAGATAAATCAAGTAATCCCTACCATATTCAGGAGACTTCAATAGAGGCGTCGATACCAAGGCTTTCTTCAAATCATCGAAGGACTCCTGGGATTGCTCATCCCAGATAAAAGGGGTTTCCTTCTTCAAAAGATGCATGAAACCCTTAGTGATATTGGCATAGTTTACTATAAACCGACGTAAGAAGTTATATTTCCCCTGTAAACCTTGAAGTTGTCTAATAGTGCATGGGGGAGGCAATCGAAGTATTTCTTCAACCTTCAATGTATATACCATGATCCTAGTCTTAGAAACTATAAATCCCAAAATACGACCAGACCTAATGCAAAACATGCACTTATGAGGGTTCAACCAGATTCTATAATAATGACATCTTTTAAAAACAAGTCGAAGATGCATAGAGTGATCCTCTCTCTTACGAGAGTGAGCAACAAGATCATGAAGGTAAGCTTCAACTATATGATTAAGATCATGGAATGCAAAGGTCATAGCACGTTGGAAGATTGCTCCAGTGTTTTTAAGGCCGAAAGGAATTTTCCAGTATGCGAAAGTACCCCAAGGAAAAATAAATGTCTTCTTGTGTTGATCCTCGGGTTTAATTTGAATTTGGTTATACCATAAAAATTCATCCATAAAAGAAAACAGTTTGCTTCCCACAACCTCGTCGAGAATATGATCGATGAAAGGTGTCGCGAAGTTATCTTTAGGATATTCCTTGTTCAGGTCATGAAATTCCATGAAAACATGGATGGTTCCTTGCTTCTTATTCACAGGAATGGGATTGGATACCCATTCAGTCAAAGGAACTGAGTATATGAATCCATCATTAAGCAGTTTCTCTACCTCTGCCTTAATAGCAGGGGCCTTCTGGGGATTGATAGCTCTAAGATGTTTTCAAACAAGTTTAGCATCCGCATACATTCTAATATCATGCTCGACAATATGAGGGTCGATTCCTGGCATCTCTTCATATGACCAAGAAAATACATCTCGAAATTCTTTGAAGAGTTTGGTGTAGATTAGGATTTCTTCTGGCGAACAATCCTCACTGATACATATGTTTTCAATCTTGCGAGGGGTATGAGAGATATCAATTATGATAGTAGGGGAAATACTCGCCATATTTCCTTCAGCATAAATGTCGTGCATATCAAGTGGAACTATGGCATGACCGACTATATCACTCAAAGTATATCAAAAGTCATATTTTTCGATTCTTTCAAGCTCTAGGAGAAAATAAGAGTGATGATACATATCATCCCAAGTTTTTTCAAAACCATTCATGGCTTCGATGATAGCTTCGTCTGAGGGAAAAGTCTCATCGAGGTAGTCATGTGAACAAGACAACGAAGTGCCCCACACAGGCATAAGAACGGGATCCTCCTCGGCCGTCAACGAGGTAACATGATCAGAATCCGCGGAAGAGTCAAGAACAACTTGATACGCAATCTCCACTGTTGATAGTGGCATGGCCATTCGAACATGTGATTGACCCTCACAAGATGAATTTGAGGAAGGTAGGGTCGAAGGATCACTAAAATAGGAAGTGTGGAAAGGAATGGACCTCTCTGACGAAACGGGCCTACTGGACATGGTGTAAATATGGTGAATCCGTTCCATGAAGTCAAAAGTGCCCATAAGGGAAGAATACATTTTGACACCGATATTATAAGTTGTCAGTTGAGAATTGTTGATCACAGGGATCAACAGTCCAATAGATGCATTGGGACTATTATATGAAAAGGATAACTAGTCGATCGTCATGATCTTCCCATCATGAGGAAAACAAAGAGTGCAGAAGATGGATGATACGACGATAGTCATAGCATAGGTCCAATTGCATCCTAGTAACAAGTTATAATCAAGAGGTGCATCAACTACCTCAGCCTCCACCTCTACCATCTTCCAACCTAACTGGACCGAAAAGCCAGGTAGAATACCGTGAGGGTGGAAGGAATGACCATCAAAAGTAGTCAACATGTTCAATGATTTAGAAAGATTTGGAGAACTGAGAGCTTTCCAATAGATCAGGGACATTACACATGTAGCAACACCTTCATCAAAAACCGCACATTTGATGGTATACTTTGAGTACCCCACGTGGATTTGGAATGCCACATGGTAAGGCAAGTGAGGATTCACATCTGTGACATAAAACTTGATAACTTTTGAGCCACTGGGTTCTAGAGCTCCTAACGCAAATAGTAAGGCATTCCTCTATGAAGGACATGTTTGGAGTACCTCCAAATCCGACATCGCACAAGGGGTTTGACCCAGGTCCTCAAAAATAGAGTAGTTCTGGGTGGCTCTAGCATTTGAATTGTGGGTAGATCACTTGAGTACTCCTTTTGGAATACGAGGCAGTCGCTCTAGTTTTTCAATCTATAAATTCATCTCCGGAGGAGGAGGAGAAGATTCTAGACTAGGTATAGCCTGTGAAGAACTATAATCTCAAGATCAAGTGGCTACATGAACTTTTGCGTCAACCATATTGATACACAAATGGTCATTGTCTTGCAATGGCGGGTTTTGACTTCCACCAACCACATTTTCAGTGTTTGAGGAGCTCGAGGCCATGTGTTGGTTATGTGGAAAAGGATTCTTCGGCACGATGGGTGGTAGAGATAATATCCTTGCAGCTTTCGCAAGCTTGGGGAATAAATGAGTAAGGTGATCGTTTGTACAAAGATTACATGGAAATTTTACCTTACGTCTTTCTTTCTTACCCTCTCTAGCATTATTATTTGTCTTCTCGTTATTACCATTTTCCTTGGATTTCTTATTATTTTTCCCACCCTTACGATTATTATTACATCCTTTCTTCTTATTCCTGCCCGGTTGTTGGTTACCATTTGGGTTGGCTGACGACTGCATAGAATGTACATCCACCGACTGAGTGGGATTGGAAGACACAAACGAAGCTAGCCCTCATGCAGACTAGTTTAGATGCAACTCTTTCAAATGGCTTGTCACCGAGTCTACGGATTTTACATTGGTGGAGCCTACAATGCCATTGGTATGAGGTCTAGGCTTTTGTCTAGGGTCATAGGTTGACTGTGGTGCATTCGAAATAATGTGGTATAATAGCCTAGACTGAGCGTATATAAGATCTATCTTCTGGTCTTTGAAGATCGCTTCTTCCTCAGTGGTAACCCTAGATGTAGCAACATCCTTTGAGATAGGAGGTTGCAAAGACTTAAGGAACCATTCTAAAAGAAAGGTTAGGGGTATGGAGGTCTTAATAAACCACTATCTACGCCACTCCTAGATATGATCCGAGATATGAGTGGTTGTGTCCTAGTGTAAAGTCGATATAAGTTCTAGGCCAGCATTGTAACGAATCGATAATTGGAAGTGTTTAAGAAAGACCAACACCATCTGACTAAAGGTCCCATATGCCCCCCTAGGTAGCTCGATATACCATTTCGCAGTGACCCCAATGAGAGTGAGTTGAAATAATCTTAATCGAATGGAATCTTCATTAAGGGAATTCCAGGAGAATCATAGGTGAAAGGTAGTAACATGATCACCAGGATCCTCTCCATTCTTACCTTCAAATTTTGGAATGTCTTAAGGAAGCTTGGTGGGGATGGGGGGCCATGTAGGATCATGACTCACATGGTCGTTCATCAACTTAGACAAGTATGGCAGATTAAGCATGGCTAGAAAAGGGAGATGGGGTTGCGGCATTTGGCCCCAAGCTCCATGGAAATATTGTGTTTGAGGAACTACATTCCAGTCAGGGTTCTGGTAAGAACCGTGGCCCTATCCGGGATTGTAAGACCCTCCTCTAAGATGATTCATAAAAGGTTGGTTGGGCATAATTCCAGTAGGAATGTTTTGATGGGGGTTATAAAAGTTACCCCCAGCTGGTTTGGATCTGGGTTGGGGGTTTCCCAAGGCATGAAACTAACCTCCTACAGGTGTGAATCTGGAGGATAGAGGTGGATTCTTCATGCCAAACATGTTGGTCATAATCAACACTAAGGAGGTGAGGGTATAGGACAAAACTTGACCAGAGGCTTGTCCGCCGGGTTGGTTGCTCCACCTAGAAGCAAGAGGATTAGACCCAGGGTTAAAAGAAGGAATACCTCTTACATTAGGAGTCGTTTGAGGGATCTGAGAACCACCAAATGAGAATGGATTATAAGGATGTGTAGTGCCCCCAAGTCCAATGCTAGCATTAGGGCCAGCAGTTGGGATGGCGTTTGAAAACTACGAAGTAAAATTTGACATACCATAGGAAAAAGGACTACAGGCCATAGGGATGGACTGAACATTATAGCCCGGTGAGTGGCCAAGAGACCCAAAGGGGTTCGAGGCAAGATATTGAGCATTCACTATAGGACAATCCATAGTAATGATAGGTGCCTCTGACACTACAACCAGTGTGGTTGCAAAAGTCGAAGGGGTGCCATTAACTATAGTAGATGTGGGAGTTGAAGGACTCCTAGTGTTCTGAAGGCTAGGTTCAGTTTCATCCTTGTAGAATCACAAGTCTGAATAGTGGAGATGTGTATACCACGTCTAATGACTCTATGCCTTTTAGAAGGCAAAGACTAGAAATTTGGTAGTAACTATAACAAGCAACGGAACCAGCGGGGACGCTGGTCTAATTCCACGATGACTTAAGAATCTAAATACAAAAAATAAATCCTAAGGCCAACTAGTAATCAAAGAGAAGACCAAAAATGAAATGAACAATATGCACACAAATAGGGTAAAGTGGCTGAAAGTGGCCTCCCTCCCTAAAGAAGGTATGTCTCGCTCAAGAGGAGCCTGAAACTCCCTGCTAAATATCGGAGATAACAGAATCAGTTATAAGGGCCCTCATGGACTTAACAACCAGTTGGTCAAATCCCTTTGGAGAGGTAATCCTCCATAAAGGTTGTGTGTTGTCTGACCCTTATTTGACCCAGGGTACCTGCAGAATAACCCCTGCAAGTAACCTATGTGGCACCTAAGTCAAGCTGGGATGATTTTAAGGATGGGAATTTATTTTAAAATGTAGAAACTTTTGCGAATCTTACTAATCCTTCATATGCCAACTATAAATGTTTGGCGATATTTTTGTAAAAATATTCAAATTTCTAAGGATTTTATATATTTTTTATAAAATTTTGGCGATTTTTAAGGTAAAATAATTTTATCCTATAGAA
>SNQJ01S0053016.1:69721-94719 GCA_010110895.2 Picea sitchensis
ATGGAGGTTCTTCACAAGCTCTCTGTCCTGCTCTCTCTTGCTCCTGTCTAAAAAAAAATGAGAATAATCCAATGATACACAGGAGGGTGTCTATACTCCGTTTTCCCTCTCTAAAGCTAAAACTGTCTAATCTACAGTAAATTTCTATCTACTAGTCATCAAAAACCTTAAATGCCTTTCTATCCAAAACATAATACAAAGGCGCTCGCTTTGAATGTTCTCCTTCAAACGGCGGCGCAACGATCTTTCCCAAGTGATTCAAAATTTGCATGTGCTGGCACTGTCCAGCTGTATATTCGTTCCTCCACGCGCTGGCTCGCTTGGCAAGTTGTAGATGCTCCTGCATCAACAATCTTCACTATGTCCTTTATGTGTGGTCAATCCTTGTACAGGTGATCTTCCTTGCATCCCCAACATTGAATTGGTGGTCTTCGCCTTTTTCCCAAGGAATCTTCCTTCTTGAAATCCCCCTTAGCATACTAATATTGATGATTTCTATTAGGATCATTCCTATTGAAGGGAGGTTTGAATCCTTTCCTCCTCTAATCAGACTTCGCATTCTTCTTGTCCTTCCAAGATTTATGTAGGGATTCTCTTCCCTGGCCTAGCTCATACAGGTATTTAGCCTTCCTGATGGCCTCAGTCAAGGTCTTGGGTTCATCATACTTGATATTTTCCTTATAAAAGGCTGGCAATCCACTTAGAAATATCTGTATTTTCACATTCTCATCACTAATGAACTTGACATACATTAACAATCCCAAGAACTTCTTCTCATACTCTACCATAGTCATGCTTCCCAATCTGAGTTCAAAGAACTCCTGCATATTTTTTTCATAGAAATGCTCTGAGAGGTATTCCTTCTGGAAGTACTTCTTGAACTGTTTCCAAGTGATCCTACTTTCATTAACATGTTCCACTTGCTTCAGTTGGCCCCACCACATTGCATATTTCACGTGTAAATGGTAGGTGGAAATCCTAGCTTCTAGATTTGATGAATAGTTATGCAACTGAAAGTATCTCCTGAGCCCAAGCAGCCATGCTTCGGCATCATCTTCCCTTTCTCTTTCACCTGCAAAGGAAGGTGGCTTGAGATTCCTCATATCTCCTTGAAAAATATCTACCTCTTGTTTCTTTCTTTGGTGTCTAACAGGAGACACCTATGGACTACTTATGAAATCATCCGATGCATAAAAATTTCTTTCTGAGTAAGGAGGCGAATGGTGTCCACAAGCTCTGCTGGCACTTCTGGAATAACCAGCTCTTCCACGATCATCTCTTCTTTCATGACACCTACCTTCTTCCTCTTGTCTCGAGTTTGATCCCTTCTTCATTTGCCTCTACAACTGATTTAAGCCCTACAACACTCAAGCATTTATCTGACTTTTCTCTCTCATTAGTCTCTCGTTGTCTGCTTTGTATCTTTACACTTCCATCTTCAAGCTTCTTACATTTTCTATTAACGTTTCATGCTCTCCTTTTTCCTTTCTTCCATTGGAATCTATGTCTACATTACCAACTCTAGTATTCTGGCCTTCGACCTCCTTATCATGACTGGAGGCTCCCTCGCCTTCTTCCATTTCCTCAATATGCATCCTGAGATGATGTGCGTAAGCCCTTTAATTATATAAAATGTGCAAGTGACCATTTTGTTAGAATGATGCATATGATAAACAAAATTTCCAAACCATGCTACAAGTATCTTTCTATTTTTTGTTCATGGAGATCATATCCCCATTCTCTAAAAATAATAGTGTCGGGTTATCCCTAGTTGGCATAGAATTTTGTCCTTTGCAGGTGCTTCCTTCAAACCACTTCCCAGGTGACCACGATTAGAACCCGTGGCTAAATCCTTCCTTAGCACTTTTTTGTCTCAAAGACAACCAATTCGGCCCTTAGACCTCCTTCCCTCAGCTCTCAATATGCATACGACCACGGCCATGACCCTGCGCTTAGCTGAAAAAGTGCTTGTCCAGAGCTTTGGGACTTCGGAACTTCGAAACCTTCAACCAGGACCCGATCAACGGTCCTCGTCCTCATTCATGATCAACAATCGAGATCCACATCGGAACTTTGCACTTGAGAAGTTTCAACTTTCGACCTCCGCTTTCCTTCGAAGTACTCTGTACCTAAAGGTCATAATCAGGTGCCATGCATCCTCCTCAAATCAACATCTCTAGTCCACTTCGGGACTTTAGCCTTCGAAAGTCTCAAATTTTTCCACTTTCTTCCTTCCAGAACACTTTTACTCAGAGTTCATGATCTGTCGACATGTTTTCTCTCGTACATCGACAGCTATGAATTGCTTCAGCTCTTCGAGCTTCGAAAGTTTCAAACTTCCCTCTTACACTTTCTCCTGGATTGCTTTCACCCAAAGTCGATGAACCTTTGATGTGTGTCCTATGGAATCAACGGTCGATATGTACTCCAGCCTTCAGGCCTTTGGGAGTTTTTGACCCAATGTAACCTGTCACATCTTTCCCTTCTGGAGTGCTCAGTCTACAGATCGCACGACCTGTCGCCACATGGTGAAATGCTGGAAGAGGACACATGGCCCAATCAGGCGGCTGACATGTGTCACATTCTAATCAACTTTTCAATATTTCAAATGTTCAAATATTACTGACACGTGCCACACATCCCATGTTTCCATGGCATCCCAGGAAACGTCTACAAGCCACATCACTTCATAATTTTGGGGTCCACATCACCTCCAGGTGACATCATCATGCCCCACCACTTCGGCTCTTCGGTCTTTGGGACTTTGGGAGTTTTCATACTTGCATACTTCCAATTCTCCCGAAATTTGAATTCCTGAACAAGCCAATCTGTTGCCATGTGTCCTCTTGGATCGAACGACCAATATTCACTTTGGGTCTTCACCCAAATTCCAGGGATCTACATTGTGTGTCCTCCTTAATATGACGGTGGAGGCTTACTTCGGGTCTATCAATTTCGGAAAACTCAAACCTCAACCCTTTTTTTTTTTATGTTTCTATCCAAAGCTCATGATCTACTGACATGTGTCTCCCGCGGATCGATGACTATGAGTCCTTCAGGACTCTGGACTTCAGAAATCTCAGATTTCAAAACTTATCTAGCCCCACTGGATTTCATCCGAAGTCGTGCATCTGGTGATGTGTGGCTCATGGCAGATCAACGACTTAGATCCTTTCGGTTCTTCTAGTTTCGAAAATCTCAAACTTCAACTTGTCCTGCTCACCTTTTCCCATAGTGCTTTCACACGAAGCACACGATTGGTTGACGCATGTCCTCCTACAGATCGATGGTCCCTAGATACTTCTTCTCTTCAGAGGTTCATCGCTCAAGTACTAACATGTCACATCATTGCATGCCTTTCAAATTGTGGGGGATTGCATCAATGGTTTGGAGTAACACGCTTTTCACCCCGCAATTCTCCTGATGTTCACACATAACCCCTTAGCGAAACCGTGGTTTAGATTGTGGGACTGCCTTGGGAAATTATCTCCTGTGCAACTTGGTTCCCTGCAATGCCTCCTATCTATTGATCTCTCTTTCTCATGGGATCCGACAGTTGTGACCTTAACCCTTTCTTCCTTTACATCGGATGACCCTTGTTCTCCTGTACTTTGATCCAATGATCCTAGATCTCTCTTGATCCTACAGTGGCGATCACTCCTGATTTCGAAGGGGACGATCATGATCCTTCGAACCCCTTAAAATGGATCTCTAACGTTCTATCTCCTACATAGATTTTGCAAGGCCATTCCTCCTAAGATTTTCAAATTCATGGTCATAATTCGATCTCAACCCTGAGACTTTGTCGAACAGAACTAGCCCATACTAGCCCGGTGTTTCAACCAGAAGCTCTGATACCAATATGTAAAATCCCCAGCCACCCACAGGCTAGGAGATGCTACCTGCAAGCCCGCCCTTGGACTTCTTTCTCTTACCGATACCTTCTTTAAATTTAAGGATGCATAAAATAAAAGACTTTAACAACATGAACAACAATATCCAACAAGCATGCATACTCTAAGATTCAATTAAATGATAAATAAATACACAACAGAATACATTCATACACAGATAATAATATCACAACAGAGAGCACTTATATTTATAAAAAGGTGACACCAATTGGCTGCAGGCTAAGGATGTTCCACCCAACCATAGACACCACTGCTCCAAATATCAACAATAGTGTCACCCCCGAGCCATGGCAATGAATCCACAATGATAGTTCTAGAGTGTACTTGGGTTCCCAAACCAGTCAGCTCTCAACCTCTCATAGGTTTCCCAACACCCACAACAATCCAAGTACCCAACTCTCTTCTACCTATCCTATGCCACCTGAGAGAATGGACCTCCACCCTTCTCTACCACAAATCCTTCTCCTTCCTTCCAAGGCCTCCAGCATAGCTGGTCCAGAATCTAAATGTTGGAACTCTCAGGACTCACAGTTTTGAGAAAAACAGGGTACAGGCCAATGCATTTCAGACATGTCAGCCCCAGGTCACGGCTAGATCACACCAATGACCACTATAACCAACTATCTCATGGCTAATTATTCAACAGTTTGGTTCCCTTTCCCAAGACAAGACGCAAATGAGGACGGATCAATGGATGAGTCAGGGGGTGCATAGGAGTGCGTGAGGGAAAAATGATTGAAGGTACAGGAAATTAGCGGACAATCCATCAGTCAAACCCCCTATTGGGCCTGAGATATGATCGATTTTATGACGTTAATTAGATACTTTTTTCGAATGTATATATGCGTTTTCATGTTTTGAAGAAGTTTTTGAAGGGATTTTGTGCCAAAACGCTATGATCCACACCAGGTATGCATAATTCATGTTTTATGATGATATTGAGTATAATTCAGTATGATTTTATGTTTCCAGGAATCTAATTCACATTTTTTGGTGTCACAAGGAAAAATCACAGCTTGTTTTTTCTTTCGGCACTCAGTCCAGTACTCCATCCAACACTTAGTCCGGTACTCCATCTGTTGTCCTGCACAAAAACAATGGGTGATTTGGCAGTTATGGTATTGAAGGCCAGTGATGGGAGAATCAGAGACATGGGTTTTTCTCATGTTCATGCCCTCTAGCTACTGAACTCTTGACGACTCAATTTGGGTTGTTATGTTGGGCGATTATTGGATTGCTTCATTTCGGCAGTTAAGGCATCATTAAATGTAATTTACTATTTTTAGAAGAGGTTCAACCCTCCAATGGTTGACCTCTCAGTTTGTAAAGCTTATAAATACCACCTCAGTGGTCAGACAATAGTTAGGAAGTCGTGTGTTAAAGCAAAGACAATTTTATCTCTGTTTTTCCATTTTCATTTTGCCAGACTATGTAAAACCTGTGTTTTTAAGTTTTAAAGGTGAAATTGCTTTGTTGAAGTTCGTGGTGTGCATTTGAAGAGTGACCACGACTTGTTGGGGGGGCCACCAGCAGTCTGGGTAACTATTCTATGAGTTTGTTTGTGGTTTGAGTAGCATAGATGTATTTTTTATCTTATTTTTTGTATATGAATTGTTATTTTACTTCTTTGTTATATAATTTGTTGTTTCTGATTTAATTGTTTTAATTTAGTTTTGCAGGTTGATATGAAGGATCTTGTTAATATGCAATGACTTTGTAGATAGTAGAAGCAAGCTTGCAAGCTTAGGCACTAACCCCCTGTGTGATTAGATGATAAAATAGGCTTTATTTATGTTGAAATAGAGTTTAAAATCAAGTTTAAAATAGAGTTTAAAACAGAGTTTTAGAATAGAATTTTAATGCATGCTTTCTTTAACAAGGCTTCGGTGGATGGATAGTGATAGCTTTAGTTTTTATCTGTAGATTGCTTATTCAAATGTTATTTAGTTTTTGCTTAACTAGTTTTTAATTAATTTTCTCATTTGTTTACATGCCATATGCTAGAATAATGTTTAATTTCCGTTTATGAATACTTGCTCTTTTTACAAATTCAATTGTCAAATAGAACTAGTTTAGTTTACTTCATGCAGTTTCTTTCTTAGATTTAGGTTGCAATTTCAATTTGTAATTAATGATTGAATTTATTTATGAGTTTGCTTACATAGTATAGAGTGCAATTTAATTTCATAATCTCTTTATAACTGTTGATTATTAATGCATGATTACATAATCACATGGATATGTAGGATAATTGATGTTGTTTCTATAATGGCTAAGTTCTCACTGGATTTCTTGATTCACACTTTTCTCTTTGCTATTAAAGTCAATATCGAGCTTATCCCTCTTGAATTAACTTTCATTATTAAGTTCCATTGTGATATTATAAGACACCAGAGACATTCACACAACCATCAACACTATATTTGAGTTTTCATAGACTAGCAGATAGTTTTCTTGCTTTCATAGCTTAGGAGATAGTTTCCTTGCTTTTGTAGGATAGATAGTCTTTTACTTTGGTAGATTAAACAATAGTTTTCTTATCATAGAGTTTAGTTGTTAATTTCTTTTATTATCATAATGCTTTCAATTTAGCAGATTTCCTTTTGTAAATTAGAAATAGTTTTGAAGCTTGATTTAAGAATAGAGTTCACTTGCCTATTAGCTTAGTTAGTTACTTATTGAGTAATCTTAATTAGTTTACTTGTTGTAGAAGTTATCCTAGGTTAGTTAGTTGTTTACTTTCTTTAATAGGTTAGTTGCTTACTTGTCTATTCTTGCTTTGATAGTGTAGCTGCTTGTTTATTTACTTACTTTCATAGGATAGTTTCTTACTGAATTTAAGTAGGTTAATTACAAGTAGTTTGTTGTTGCTATTTTCTTATTAGATGAATAGTTTGCTTTTGCTTATTGTTATGAATGAACTAGTTTTCTTTAAGTAGGGTTGTCATTTTCTTTCCTAGAACTATTCATCGATCCTTCATTCAAAGGTTACTTAGGGTACATAGTTTGAGTTGTTTAGTAGAGTTTGATCATAAGTAGTCCTTGCTTGAGTAGGTTAACCCTTAGATAGCCCCTTAGTTAGACTATACTACTACCAATCCTTCTACCTTGGCATATATTTTGCTACAACTCTAAGTTTACTTACCCCAAGTTGACAATTTAATTGAGGGTTTTTAGTGTGTTTTTAGTGCATATAGAACACCCATCATTTTTGGCGTTGTTGTCGGGGAGTTGTCTCAAGGTAGGAAATAGTTAGGAAATAGATCATTCTTATACCTTATCATTAGATTGGTGGCAAGGGAACTTTAAGACGAGAGGTAAGAACCTACGCATCTACTATTGCAGGCTCCCCCAAACCCATTGGTAGTTTTTCTTTTTCTTTTTTGTTTACTTTCATGAATAGACCTAGAGACCCAAAAGGTAGATACATTAAATCTAAATCAGACCTTTAAACTAAGGTTTCTTCCGATCTTTTTAGGGGAAGGAACGTTACACTCATAATATCCATAGACCGATACCGAAAAACAAGAGCTAGCTCAACTCAAAGAGATAAAATAGTCTCTGAAGAGACTAACACAAGGAGCACTATAGAATAAGAAATTGAATCATCAATCATATTGGGATAGGAGGCAAGACCACTCGAGCCTTCCGCAAAGCCAAGCAATACAACCTTTTCTTTTACACCACCACCAGGAGATCCTAACTTTGAGGACACCATAGACCCTGAGTAGGTGAATATTTTGTTTGGTAGTTCAACCAACGTAATTATCTCTCAAATTGACATATAAAATTTGGCACCAATAATCTCACTCGGCTCGAGTAGAGTCCCAGACATCCAATCAGTAGGAAGACCTTTCCATCAAAGGGAAACCTTGTTCTCTTCAAAGAAAAACCCACCTAGGTACTCTCTTTTTGGAAACCAAACCAATATGGATGATCAGGAGGACCATAACAATGTAAGACATGGGGAGGAATAAGAAACTAGAAACCAAACCGAAACTACCTTCTGGTTTCCAATTTTGGACACCACCCCAAATGTCAACATGAAGAATATTCCCCTCTCTACACTGCCTACCTTTGATGGTAAAAATAGTGAATATCCAGACACCTTCCTATTTGAATTTGACATATTTTGTGGGAGATAGAACTACGTACAAGATGCCCAGAAACTAAAACTCTTTCCTGCCACCCTCAAAGACTCTGCACTAAGATGGTTCATGGGGTTGGGAGAATCCAGTATTAGGTCTTGGGAAGCCATGAAAGATATCTTTCTTTAAAAGTACCAATACTACGGCTATACCAAGGAGACTCGTAATGACATCTTTAAAATCCAATAGTTAGAAGACGAGACCCTCGAATATTATATGGAACGATTTGGTTATATCTCCCTGAAGTCAAAATGACATGACCTCCCAGAGGATGCAGTTAGGGCTCTTTTCCTTAAGGGAATTTCAGAATAATATCTAGAGATGCTTAACCTGATGGAATCAGATGACATCTCCCATAAACCATTTGCCAAAATATGTGAAATGTGTAAAAATTACTCAAGGAGTAGAGCCAAAATAGGAAATAATGTATGGGACCCTTATAATAGAATCTTAAAACCAGTTAGTTGAGGTGGTATCACGAGAGAAGAGATAGGGAACCTTTTAGATAACCTCAAGAAAAATATATTAAGCACAACAGGTTCCCAGTTGGACAACCTAAAAATTAAAAAGAAACAAGAGGAGGAAAATGCCGCAATGAGCATATATTGCCCAAGCTGCAGAAGGAAGCATTCCTTAAGGGAATGCTCATTAGATAACATTTTAGTTTGTGGCTTCTGCACGGAAGACCACTCAACTAAAAAATGTCCATCATTTCTCGGTTTATTAGCCATCTATAGGAGTGGGGATCTTGGGGAGTCCTCTTATTTTCCTAGGAGGCCATGGCAGCCTAGAAACCAACCCACATACCTAGATCTACAATCTCAAGTTCCACCCTATTATCAACAACAATAGTGGAACTCACCAGGTTGGAAAAACTGGTCTACTTAGTACCAACATCCTTGGCTTAAAGGATGGAGAGAAAAACATAACAAAGGAAACCCTCAAGCTCCACCTATCCCTATGTCCAACCATCCTTATCCTCAGTTTCCATCGAACACTCCGCAGCTTCTGCCAGGTTTTGTTCCACCACCTTTACCTCCTGTTCCACAAAAACAACTGCTACAATATCAGAATGCAAGCTCCCCAAGACTGTCACTATTACTCACACAACCAGTCCCAAATCCCAATAATAATCCCCCTCAACCTCTTCATAATGTTGATATGCATGCCTTCCCGACATATGTTATTACTCCTATTCCATTATAGGAAATTCAACTAAGATCAGGAAAAGTTCTGGATAGGTAGAAACCTTTAGTAGTCATCCAAGAAGAAGAAGAAGAAGAAGAATATACCACCAAACAACCCATGGATGAAACTAGGTGGGAAGATGTTATTATTCCTAATAACCAAGAACCCAAGCTTCCCCAAAATGAACCTTCACAAATTACGAAGGCCCCTCCTTATCCAGGCAGATTGGTAATCGAGAAACCTACCACTCAACCGAAATTTGACATCTTGAATGAATTGAAGAATATTTGCGTCAAGATTCCCTTGCTTCAAGCCATTAAAGACATTCCAATCTACAGTAAGGTAGTCAAAGAATTGTGTATTAAGAAGCCAGGTAGGAAGCAAAAGGACCCTCCTACAGTACATTTGGTAGGAGGACTTTTTGAGTACATATCAGAGCAGCCAAAACTAGCAAAATATGGGAACCCAGGAAACCCCGTAGTGACCATAACCATTAATGAGGTCTCCATTGGAAACACTCTCATAGATATAGGGGAATCCATCAATGTTATGACCGCTACTACCTTGGAGAAATTATAGTTACAACCTCTTCTTCGGCCTACCCCAACCATTTTGGAATTAGCAGATAAGACCAGGGTTATACCTGAAGGAATTTTAGATGATATCATGGTTACTTTAGCCTCATGGGAATACCTAGTATATTTTCTTGTCATTCACTCAAAGGACCCTACCAAATTCCATCCTGTCATTTTAGGAATACCTTGGTTAACCACAACCAATGCATTCATTGGCTATAGAGAGGGAGAAATGGCCATCTCAAATGGACTCTCTATCCAGAAGCTCACCATTTACCCTTCGGCTCACCCTATCATGGAGAATCTATGGTGGCTTGAATGTACATATGAGAATGAGGACTAGCAAGAACCCATATTGACAAGTGACCATGCATGGGAACTTTAGGAGCACACAACGGAAAATGTGCTAAACCAGTTTATTTATGCTATCACATGTGTGGATTTTCCACAGTATTTTCCCCAATTTGAGTACATGTTTGGGGAAGAATTTCAGGAACAATTGGACCCATCCATTTTGTCTTCAACATATTTCATCTTTGAGATAGATGAGTCTGTCATGTCTTATACTATGCCCTACGATATTAGTCCAACAAAATTTTTACATATAAACTCTGGGCTAGATGAAGACCAACAAAAACAATTAGTAAGTATCCTTAAAGAACAATCAGGAGCATTCGCCTAGGAATACATTGAAATGAAGTGTATACACCTTGACACATGTATCCATCACATATACACCCAAGGGGAAGTAATAGTTGTTAGGAAACCCCAGAGAAGGATGAACCCAACACTCAAAGATATAGTAAAGGAGGAGATCCAAAAGTTATTAAATGTTAGATTTATTTATCCCATCTCCGATAGTAAGTGGGTATCCCCACTTGTAGTGGTTCCAAAGAAAGTGACCGGGAAATGGAGAATTTGTGTTGATTTCTAAGAACTCAACAAAGCCACTCTGAAAGACTACATTCCTTTTCCTTTCATTGAACAAGTTCTGGATACCTTGTCTAGAAAGAAGTATTTTTCCTTTTTAGATGGGTACAGTGGGTAAAATTAGATTCTTATAGCACCTGAGGACCAGGACAAGACTGCCTTTACTTGTCCTTAGGGCACATATGCCTATAGGTTCTTACCATTTGGATTGTGTAACACTCCTACCACATTTCAACGAGCAGTACTAGGGATATTTGTCGATCTTATCCATGATTGTGTGGAGGTCTACATGGATGACTTCACAGTTTATGGAAACACTTACCAGGAAGCCTTAGACAACTTAGAAAAGGTCCTTATCAGATGCCAAGAAATGAATCTATCTCTAAGTCATGAAAAATGTAAAATGTTGTTAATTGAAGGAGTGGTTCAAGGACATCATGTTTCATCTGAAGGGATAAAATTCGATCCTGCAAAGATTGTGGTCATCGTCATACTTCCACCCCCCAAGAATAAGAAATAGGTGAGAAGCTTTCTTGAACATGTCGGATACTACCGACGGTTTATTGAAAATTTTACAAAGATTTGTGCACCCATGTTTGGATTACTAATAAAAGATGTTAATTTTGTTTGGACTGAGCAGTGCAAACTGCCTTTGAAACCCTAAAAGCTAAGTTGTCTATGGCATCAATTCTTAGAGGGCCCAATTGGACTCTCCTATTTCAAATATCTATTGATGCTTCTGACACCACAATAGGAGGATTATTAGGGCAGAAAGAGGACCAACAGTCCTATGCCATTTATTTTGTGAGAAAGAACTTGTCCCCTGCTGAGTTAAACTACACAGTTACCGAGAAGGAATTCTTGGCAGTTGTTCATGCTATTATCAAGTTTCATCATTAAATTACAGGATACAAAGTATTTGTACATACAAATCATTCCACCATTAGATTTCTCATGAATAAACCCATAACTAATGGCCGATTGACTAGGTGGCTCCTGTTATTGCAAGAATTGAATATCATTGTGCTTGACCGACCTGGAAAGGATAATGTGGTAACTGATTTTCTTTCCTGTATAATAAATGAGGATGATGATATCCCTATAGATGATAGTTTCCCAAACGAACACCTTTTTTCCCTCTATGTCAATACCCCATGGTTTGCGGATATGGAAAACTATTTGGATACTAGGAAGTTACCGTCTCATTTGTCACCTCATGAAAAGTGGAAAATTATTACACAGAGTGATAATTACTCTTGGGTTGGCCATGACCTTTTTTGCATAGGCCCTGATTTGATTATTCGTAGATGTGTCCGAGAAGACAACGTACCAGAAATACTACGAATTTGTCATGATGGACCATGTGGTGGTCATTTTTTTGACAAATGCACAACATATAAGGTGTTACATTCGGGTTATTATTGGCCTATCATTTTCAAAGATACTGCCAAGTATGTGAGAAGTTGTGATAGTTTCCAAAGGATAGGAAGACCTACGTCAGCTGAAAAAATTCTCTTGCATGCCCAAGTTATGATAGAGCCCTTCGAAAAATGGGTCGTTGACTTTGTAGGACTAATTTCACCCATGTCCCATAAAAAGAACTATATTTTGGTTTGTACAGACTATGTCACCAAGTGGGTAGAGAAAAAATCCCTATTCAGGGCTACAGAAAATTTTGTTGTCAAATTCATCCATGAAGACATATTTACCCGCTTCGGTGTCCCTTGTGAAATTGTTACAGACCAAGGCACTCAATTCACTTCTAATATGATGAGAGAGATAATAGAGAAATATGGGATTAAACACTGTAAATCTTCTCCATACCACCGCCAAACTAATGGTCAGGTAGAATCTAAAAAAAAAATTCCTCTAAGCTATCTTGACCAAGATTGTTCAATTACATCATCGGGATTGGGCTGATAGGATTCCAGAGGCTTTGTGGGCATATCAGACCACCTGGAGAAATACCATTGGGAATACCCCTTATGAGCTAGTGTATGGGAAACAAGTACTTCTACCAATAGAATTCCAAGTAAGGACCTTTTGTATTGCCGTGGAATCGGGATTAAACTTAGATGAGGCCCAGAAGAAACGATCCCTACAATTGAATGAGTTGGATGAGATCAGGAAAGATGCCATCCAATGAACAATATTAGTCCAAAACCAAAGGAGCAAGTGGCATGACAAGTTTATTAAGAAGAAACACTTCCAACCTAGTGATTGGGCTTTGTTGTTTAACTCTCGATTCAAAATCTTCAAAGGCAAACTCACAACCCGATGGTTGGGCCCTTACAATGTAGACACTATATATGACAATGGAGCTGTTAAAATCAAAACAATTGACGATAGACAAGTCTCCTTTGTAGTAAATTGACATCGACTCAAATTTTATCATAAGCCCATTTCCAAAGAGGATTTTCTACAGGTCATGTCAAATGACAAGGCATTGGCCTTAGTAGATGGGGAAGTTCCCCCTTATTCTTGAAGAGTTTTCTGAATTTTGTACTGTACATATGTAAATAGTTTTTGAACTTTGCTAATAAAGCAATTCTAGAAATTTCTGTAAGTATTTATCTCACCAGGAGTAGACAGTTTCAAGGAAATATAAAAGAAGGATTTTTCTTAAAAACATTGTTACACTTGAATTTTGTTGTCTGATAAGCATCAAATGAATATTGACTTACTGTAATTAGCCATATTTTTGCAAAAAAATTCATTTTCTTAAGGCATTCCAAAGCAGTTGCTCTTGAAACTCTTCACCACTATATAAGGAAGTGATACCATAACCATCAAGCTTAGAGGTCTCTCGTACAATTTTTTTCCAAAAAACCTGAGTAAGTGAGTAAAGTGTCTTTATTAAAAATTAACAAGGAGGTATAATTAGCGTTTAGTCATGGAAAGATCACAATAACTACAAAAGAAGAAAGTGAGTTGAGCCTAGAGATACCTTTGTGTTCTTTCTCAATGGTACCATCCACTACACACTAAATATCTTGATTATATCATATCTTTAGATAGGCCACGTCTGCTTAAGCACCCCTTACATTGAAACAATCACTAAGTAATATAATGGAAAGTCATCCTCTAACATAAATACCATCCCAATTGAAAAAAGAAAGAAAAAGTTGTTTTCAGAGTTGTCCCCCCATCTTCTTGCATAAAGCAATCTTATACTAAAATATTAAAAGATGGAGGGCCAGTCTATGAGGGTGTAAGAGGCTAACCCACTGGGATACTGAATAGGTCTACTGGCAGCAGGTACTGGCCTATGGTATGACTAGGTAAACCCATCAGAGTACTGAGCAGGCTTGCTGGCAGCAGGGCATTCTACCTAGCGAGGATGGTAATCTAAGAAAAATAATAATAATAAATTTAAACTTGTTCTGATGTATGGCATTACTTGCAGACAAATATGACAAGAAGTGTGTATGGTTAAGCTAAGGTTAATGAACTCCATAAATTTTCCATTGGGAACTAACTCTAAGACTATCTTGAAACTCTCTTGCCTACCTCTTCTTATCTATATATAGGATATCTTATCCTATAGGTGGGTCCATTTTCTAACCATCTCGTCAGACCAATCTGTGAAATTTATCTTTACACTTGACATACTATAAATCTTCAGCGATTGGGGGAACTGACTGGTTTCCTATACTTTTGATTGTGAGGTGTCACAATACTTAGGTGTGGGGGAGGGGTTCATGAGTTGACAGATGATCATTGCCTAGAGAAATAAATATTTGTAAGAATTTTTGTCTTATTTTCATGATACATATTCTTACATCAACAATCATTTTATTTTTGAAGTGTTAAACTCCTGTGTGATATAAATTGTTGAACATATACTTAACATACCACTTTATCGGTTTATTTTTTGTTACAAGATGCACATTGTAGGTTTTACATTACATGTCCTATGCTTTCTATAAGTTTTTCATTATAGGTTTGACATTACATGTTCTATGCAAGAGGATTGAGTGAGCTTGGTGGAAAAATCAACAACAAGGGAGCATTCTGCCTCTGCTCTTAACCACTGTAATTGTCAAAAAAACATTTCAATCTTACAGGCTATCCATTACAGGAGATAAAAATGTATTTAACACAGAGGTGTGTATGAAGTGCCATATGAGGTGTCGTGTGAAGTTATGTATGAGGTGCCAAACAAAGTGCCATATGAATTTACACATCAATAACTGTCCACAATTCCAAGTAACTAGGAATCAATGACATTTAATTGAATTGGTTGTAGGAAATTTAGAGTGAGGATGCAAAATTTAGACATGTTCATGATCAAATTTCCAAGTCAAAAGACTTGGACATTGATCTAACTACGCATCATTAAGCTTGCCCCCAAAAAACATTCCTTTGAATTCGAAAATGCGCACACATGGCAACTTGTGCACGCATGTGTGCAACCAACTCCAGCCTAGGCACATTCAAAAATGGGTTGGGGTTACCTATTATCCCAATTCACCTATGCCATTCACATTGCCACTGTCTTAGAGAACATACTTAGCCTCTATCATTCCTTCCCCTCTTCAAATCGTGCTCATCCCTTTCTCAACTCGTACCATTCCTTGGCCCAATCGCACCCTCTCTTGGTGAATTTCACCTCGGTTTATTTCTTCACACAATTCCCAAGATGTATGAACCCTCTTCCTATGCAGATATTTTTTTCCATTCCTGAGTTTTCACAGTGCAGAGAGGTGTTTTTGCATGCAGGCTAGGGGCCATTTTTATCCCACTTGTAGGGCCATGATGATGGAATATTCATGCAATTTTCCCTCAGTTTTGATGGGAAGACAGCATGCATGGGGTCTCTTATCTTTAGGGTCTTAGAAGAGTCCATTGTTGCAGCCACAAAGATTCCAAGAATGGGAGATAGATGGTTCAAAAACCACCAGCTGTTGCGCTCAAGTTATAACGGAGTTTTTAAGCCTAAATTCTAGAACATCTCAGGAGAAAAAGGATATTCCATGGAATGGATAAAAGAGAAATTCATCAACCCACTCGTCGTCATCACTAGGTTGATCACATGCAAAGGTAGATATTCCACTTTCAAAGCTTGTCATTTCAGATTGCTAGCTCATTTTCAGTTCAACAAACTTTTGAATTTTCCCTTCTATTTTCTAAAGATCTTGGAGAAGATGTCCTCTCAAGTGAGGAAGAATATAACTAACCCCCACAACAACCACTTTCACCATGGCTTAATCAAACTCCTTGTTCTAGCCAAATTAGAGAAACAGGGGAAAACTTGGGATGCATTCATCTATCAATTTGGAAACCCTCACTTGACAATTAAGACTGGAAAAAATCCACTTGGACTACGGACTATCTCTCCATCCAAGCCCCGCTCTCCAAAGACTCCAAACCCCCCTACACAAACCATTTATTTACCGTAACAATACAAGAAGCTTGTTGAAACCCCTGCATCCTCATTGGGTAAAAAGACCAAGAGTAAATATCAAAACAAGCCTATTGATAACCTTCATATGCCTTCAATATCTCTTGATCCCACACCTAAAAAGCTCCAAGAAGTGATTCAACAAGACTTTCCTATAGCTCCCACAAATAGGAGAGGAGCCAATTGATTTGACAAAGGGACCTTTTGAAAGAGTACCCGGAGCACAAGAGAAAAACCTTATGAAAAAACCATGCCTACTTCAGACCCTATCCAAGTGTCCTTCGATCTTGAGAGCCCTCACAAGAGACTTAGGGATGTTTCTGCGAATGGATTTGAGCCACAAACAAAGACAAAATTAGAACCTACGTCTCCTTATCAACCCCCTACTTCACCCATGCCTACCCTAGATCCTAAGAATGATAGATTGTCCACTTCTTTCAAAGGATCTAAGCCTTCCTTCGAAATAAATGATTCTGCCCCAGACATTGAGAAGCTACAAAAAGATAATTCTCAGCTGCTCCAACAATTGGAAGAAAGGAATACAATAGAAACACACCTTCATCATAATAATGCAGTCCTCCAAGCAAAGGTAAACTCCCTTTAATGGTTGGTTGATGAGATGACCAAATCCAACCACAGCCTTAGAGCACAACTAACACAACACAAGAGGCATAAGGCAAAGTCTTCACAGCAAGAAGGAGAAGATTCTAAAGTTGATCCTCCTTAGCAAGCTTAGTCATGAGGGGTAATTTCTTTTTGTTTGTAGTGGGACCTGCAAAATCATAAGTGTGGGGGTAATGTTGGGCACAAGATATGATCTATTTTATGACGTTAATTAGATACTTTTGTCGAAAGTATATATGCGTTTTCATGTTTTGAAGAAGCTTTTGAAGGGATTTTGTGCCAAAACACTATGATCCACACCAGGTATGCATAATTCGTGTTTTATGATGATCTTGAGTATAATTCAGTATGATTTTATGTTTCCAGGAATCTAATTTTCTTTTTTTGGTGTCACAGGGAAAAATCGCAGCTTGTTTTTGCTTTTGGCAATCAGTCTGGTACTCCATCCGGCACTCAGTCCGGTACTCCATCTGGCACTCCATCCTGCACAAAAACGATGGGAAATTTGGTAGTTATGGTATTGGTCGCCAGTGATGGGAGAATCATAGACCTAGGTTTTGCTCGTGTTCATGCCCTCCAACTACTGAACTATTGACAACTCGATTTGGGTTGTTATGTTGGGTGATTATTGGCTTGCTTCATTTCGGTAGTTAGGGCATCATTAAATGTAATTTAATGTTTTTAGAAGAGGTTTGACCCTCCAGTGGTCGAAATCTCAGTTTGTAAAGATTATAAATACCACCTCAGTGGTCAGACAATAGTTAGGAAGTTGTGTGTTAGAGACAAAGACAATTTTAGCTCTGTTTTGCCATTTTCGTTTTGCCAGACTGTGTAAAACCTGCGTTTTTAAGTTTTAATGGTGAAATCACTTTGTTGAAGTTCGTGGTGTGCATTTGAAGAGTGACCACGACTTGATGGGGGGTCCACCAGTAGTCCGTGTAACTATTCTATGAGTTTGCTTGTGGTTTGAGTAGCATAGATGTCTTTTTATCTTATTTTTTGTATATGAATTGTTATTTTACTTCTTTGTTATATGATTTGATGTTTATGATTTAATTGTTTTAATTTAGTTTTGTACATTGATATGAAGGATCTTGTTAATATGCAATGACTTTGTAGATAGTAGAACCAAGTTTCCAAGCTTAGGCACTAACCCCTGTGTGATTTATGATAGATTAGGTTTTCTTTATGTTGAAATAGAGTTTAAAATCAAGTTTAAAATAGAGTTTAAAACGGAGATTTAGAACAGAATTTTAATTCATGCTTTCTTTAACAAGGCTTCAGTGGATGGATAATGATAGATTTAGTTTTTATCTGTAGATTGCTTATTCAATTGTTATTTAGTTTTTTCTTAACTAGTTGTTAATTAATTTTCTCATTTGTTTACTTGCTATATGCTAGAATAATGTTTAATTTATGTTTATGAATAATTGCTCTTTTTACAAATTGAATTGTCAAATAGAACTAGTTTAGTTTACTTCATGCAGTTTCTTTCTTAGATTTAGGTTGCAATTTCAATTTCTAGTTAATGATTGAATTTAGTTATGAGTTTTCTTATGTAGTATAGAGTGCAATTGAATTTCATAATCTCTTTATAATTGTTGATGATTAATGCATGATTACATAATCACATGGATATGCAGGATAATTAATGTTGTTTCTATAAAGGCTAAGTTCTCACTAGATTGCTTGATTCACACTTTTCACTTTTCTATTGAAGTCAATATCGAGCTTATCCCTCTTGAATTAACTTTCATTATTAAGTGCCATCGTGATATTATAAGACACCGGAGACATTCACACAACCATCAACACTATATTTGAGTTTTCATAGACTAGCAGATAGTTTTCTTGCTTTCATAGCTTAGGAGATAGTTTCCTTGCTTTTGTAGGATAGATAGTCTTTTACTTTGGTAGATTAAATGATAGTTTTCTTATCATAGAGATTAGTTGTTAATTTCTTTTATTATCATAATGCTTTCAATTTAGTAGATTTTCTTTTGTAAATTAGAAATAGTTTTGAAGCTTGATTTAAGAATAGAGTTCGCTTGCCTAATAGCTTAGTTAGTTTCTTATTGAGTAATATTAATTAGTTTACTTGTTGTAGAAGTTATCCTAGGTTAGTTATTTTTTTACTTTCTTTAATAGGTTAGTTTCTTACTTGTCTATTCTTGCTTTGATAGTGTAGTTGCTTGTTTATTTACTTTCTTTCACATGATAGTTGCTTATTGAATTTAAGTAGGTTAATTACAAGTAGTTTGTTGTTTCTATTTGCTTATTAGACGAACTAGTTTTCTTTAAGTAGGGTTTTCATTTTCTTTCCTAGAACTATCCATCGATCCTTCATTCAAAGGTTACTTAGGGTACATATTTTGAGTTGTTTAGTAGATTTTTATCATTAGTAGTCCTTGCTTGAGTAGATTAGCCCTTAGATAGCCACTTCCTTAGTTAGACTATACTACTACCAATCCTTCTACCTTGGCATATATTTTGCTACAACTCTAAGTTTACTTACCCTATGTTGACAATTTAATTGAGGGTTTTTAGTGTGTTTTTAGTGCATATAGAACACCCACCACCCCCCCCATCAGACTAGGGGTAGGTTTAAGTAACTTCGTGGGGAATCAAGAACCTCCTGGCCTTCCCCAAGAAGCTCACATAACCAATCCCCTCCCTTAGAGAAAAGGTTTAATTAAAAATAGGAATCAACACTCAGCCCCTCAAGCCCCCTCTCTTGCGGAATCATAGCCCCCTATAACTCTAGTCCTAGTCCGTCTAGCATCCAACAGTGTGTTTGTTATTAATAATGATAAAAACGTTACATGTATTGGGAACACTGGCCTCTTAATAATTGTTTGGGCACTCTGGCTTCTCAACATTGTAACAATACATTATTTAAAATGGGGGTTCAAAACCTGGGGTGTTACACTTTTCTAAAAGATTCAACAAAATGTACAATAAGATCCCTGTTGAGATAAAGCCTATAGAAACCTCTGCCAAAATCACCTATGCGAGTGCCTTCGACCCTGAGTTTTTACTTTTACTAAGAGAAAGAAGATCTTCCTCCTTAGCTCATATGAAAGATGCAGTCTTGGAGGTAGAATCTAACATAGTAGCATCTGACAAACTTAGGGGAAAATATGATAGGGACAAAAGAAAAAATAGAGCTAAAGACTCAACCTCGGATTCCTCTATTGTCCATCCTTAAGTTGATGAGATTACCAAATTAGTAAAATCTCTTTCTACTAATATAGAGAAGATAAAACTTGAAGGGAAACAGACCTATAGAAACACTCAAAATGCTAATAACAGAGGTAACTTCAGAAGACCCAATAACACTCCTCAGATCCTTCCAAGATATCCTAAAAACATATATAGGGATGATCAAAAGGTCCAAACTCCTTTACAAAACAACCTTGTGGCTGATGAAGAAGGAGAGGATGAAGAAACTGATCCTAAGATCCATTGCCTAGGTGACACCTCTTCATTCCCCCACTTGACCCAAAATGCATATGAAGAATGCTTGTTGGATAATCAAATAAATGAATTGAGTAAGGCAGAGAAGGAAAAAGAAAATACTAGTAGATATAACCTCAGGTCCAAAAAGAAAGAAGGGAAGTCCGACATTTCTGATCATCCTACCAGAGAATATAAGCCTTCTAAAGATGTAGCAGACAACAATAGAGAAAAATATGCACAAAGCCCTCAAGGTTTGGTCAAGAACTCCACCCCAGAAGTCAAGGAGATTCTAAAATATTCATCTTCCTTCAGCTTTGAAAGTGAGATCCAAAAAATCAAGATCCCTATACCTTTATTGGAGTTGATAAAAAATACAGAATTTAAAAAATATCTTTCCAAAATGTTGCAGCCTGAACCTTCCTCAAATGCCACTGATTCAGTAAATCTTCAAGATGAAAAGCCAACATCCATATTAGGTCCTGTGATAGAATTTAGAGATGATTCATCCCCTCCCTTATATACATCAATGAACATACATGATAAGGTGTTGCATAATTGTTTAATGGACTCAGGGGCATCTCATAATATCATGCCCAAAACTGTCATGGATGAACTTGGATTAGAAATCACAAAGACTTACCATGAATTATATTCTTTTGACTCTAGGAAAGTGAAGTGTCTTGGGGTCATTAAAGATATGGTTGTGACCTTGTTTTAGTTGCCCATGAAAAGTGTGGTCATGGATATTGTGGTGGCTAATGTTTCCCCCAAGTTTGGCATGCTCTTGTCAAGGTATTGGATAAAAGCACTTGGGGGAAATTTACAGATGGACCTCACATATGCTACCATTCATGTGTTTGGGGGGGAGCATAGAATACTTTACAGGGAATCTCAGTTGAGCTACATTATTAGTGACGAAGCAAACCCCACCAACCATCCTATTTTTGCAATTGATACAGATTTGGGACCTAGTATATCACAGCTCACTAATGCTCCTGAACCTCTTCTTGAAATCAAAAAATAGTCCATTACATTTTGTGAAGATTCTCCTCCAATCACCTCTGCTTTAAAAATGTTCTTTGATGGAGCCTCTTCTAAGGAAGGTGTTGGTGCTGGAGTGGTCTTTGTTTCACCTACTTAAGATATTACATCTTTGTCCTACAAGTTAGAATTTGAAGCTACCAATAATGTGCCAGAGTATGAAGCTCTTGTTTTGGGTTTGAGGGCTGCAAAAGACATGGGGATTGAAGAGATATCATTGTTTGGGGATGCTAAATTAGTTKTCCATCARATCAAAAATATTTATCAAGCTAAGMAYSCTAGGCTAAGGACTTATATAAATSAAGTGTGGGACCTAGTTGACAKCTTTTTCTTAGCTTTCAACATTTCATTTATTCCAAGAGAAGAGAATGCCATGGATGATTCTTTGGTTGTTTCAGCAAGTAATTTCAGAGTCCCTTTGTCACCTAAACTCAAGTATGAGGTAGAAGTGAAATATAGACCCTCTATACTTGACAATGTCAAGAATTGGAAAGTCTTTGAGGATGATATTGAGATCAAAAGATTCCTTGAAATTGTTGATGAGTTTTCTACATTACATATTGATCAAGATCATGATTCTGAAAGTAATCTTCATGTTGATGTTTTTCTCAACAAAATTGATAATCAGCATATTGTTTAGTTGCCTAGCAATCATATTCCAAAGGGATTAGTTCCTTTGGAAAGACTTTTTGACAGGAATGATGTGGTAGTGAAGGGTAAAGGTGCAACTAGAGATGCTGATGTAACTGAGTGCAATATTGGTACAGAGAAGGATCCAAAATTTGTCAAGTTGTCAAGCAGCTTGTCAAGGGAACAAAGGGATGAGTATGATGAGTTGTTAAAGGAGTTTTTTGATGTGTTTTTCTGGACGTATGAAGATATCATAACATGAGACACAGGTATCATTGAACATAAGATTCCATTTAAGGAGGAGACCAAGCCATTTAGGCAAAAATTGAGACAAATAAATCCTATGTTGCTGCGTATTATGGAGAAAGAGGTAAAAAATATTTTGGATGCCAAGATTATCATTCCTTTGAGGTATTCTGAATGGGTGGCCAACTTGGTCCCAGTGAGAAACAAGAATGGAGAAATCATACTTTGTGTCGATTTTCGGAACCTGGACAGAAGATCTAAGAAGGATAATTACCCCTTGCCAAAGATGGAGCACATATTACAGAGGGTGATAGGTGCAACTAGGATGTCTATTATTGATGGATTTTCTAGCTACAACCAGATCTATGTCTTGCATGAAGATAGAGAGAACACAACCTTCATTATTCCTTGGGGTACATTCATGTACGCTAAGATTCCCTTCAGATTGATGAACACAAGGGAGACATTTCAACTATCCATGGATATAGCCTTTATTGGAGAGAAGGACAAGTTTGTATTAATCTATTTGGATGACATAACAATATTCTCACAGTCTAATAAAGAACATTATGATCATTTGAAAAAGGCCTTCTTGAAATGCAGAAAATTTGGTCTCTCTTTAAATCCCAAAAACTCATTGTTTTCCATGAAGGAGGGAAAATTATTGGGGCACATAGTATCATATGAGGGGGTAAGGATTGATTCAAGTAGGGTAGAAGCTATCCAAACCTTGCCACTCCCTAGATCCAAGAAAAAAGTTCAGTCTTTCTTGGGGAAAATTAATTTTTTGAGGAGGTTTGTTTCTAATTTTGTTGAATTGGTAAAGTATATTACAACCATGTTGAGGAAAGGGAATCAAATCAAATGGACTACTAAATCTCATGGTTCTTTTAATAAAACAAAGAATTCCTTAACTGAAGCACCTGTGCTCACTAGTCTTGACTACTCCAAGGATTTTTCGATTTTTTCCTTCGCTTCAGTTGACACAGTGTCAACTATTTTATTGCAGAAGAATGTTGAAGGGTTAGAGAAGCACATTGCCTTTTTTAGCAGGGCATTGTGAGATGCTGAAATAAAATATGACATCATGGAAAATCAGGCCTATGCATTGGTTAAATCCCTCAAGGCTTTCAAGGTCTATGTTATGCATTCAAGAGTCATTGCATATGTTCCTTCAGCTTCTGTGAAGGAGATTCTCATTCATCCTGACATAAATGGAAGAAGGAGCAAGTGGATTGCCAAAATCCTTGAATTTGATCTTGAAATAAATCCCACCAAATTGGTTAAAGGCCAAGGTTTAGCTAGGTTGATGGGTGAATCTAATTGCAAAGATTTGGGGGTTAATTTCATCAACACTTGCTTAGAAAATCAACAAGTTGAGTTGTCTGATAAAGGTTCTCAAGTCATCCCTCCATCGGAAGAATCTACGTGGTACAAGGACATTATATTTTTTCTACAAGAGTTGTGGCCTCCTGATGGTATGGACAAAAACAAGGTAAGAGATTTAAAGATTAAATCAATTAGATATTTTCTTATTGTTCAAGTCTTGTATTGGAAATACCCTCTGGGAGTGCTTTTGAGATGTTTAGACCCACATGAAGCCCAAAAGATTATGTTTGATTTTCATGCCATTTTATGTTGGGGACATCACTTCTGGAAAACTACAGCCTATAAAATTCTTAGGGCTGGGTATTTCTAGCCTAGTCTATTCACCAATGTTTGTGCAAAGATAAGGGCTTGTGTTAAGTATCAAAAATTCTCTGGATAGCAACAACTCAAGTCTTTTCCATTGAAGCATGTGGTAGCTTCAGGACCCTTTCAATAGTGGGGCCTAGATTTTATTGGGGAAATCCATCCTGCTTCAAGTGGTCAGCATAGGTGGATCTTGACTGCCACTAATTACTTTACCAAGCGGATAGAATCCAACCTCACAAGGAATGCTTCCCACAAGGTAATCATTGGTTTTCTTGAGGATATCCTGGCAAGATTTGGTTGTTCGAATAGAATTGTCACTGATAATGTTGCATCTTTCAAGGATGAACCATTAATCTAGTTCTATGAACAGTTTGGAATCGCATTGATTCACTCTACTCCTTACTACCCACAAGGGAATGGATTAGCAGAGTCCTATAACAAGAGCCTTATAAATATCATCAAAATATTGTTAGAGAACAAGAAGAAAGAATGAGATTCAAAGCTGAAATTTGCTTTGTGGGCTGATAGAGGGACAACAAAGAGGTCTCTTGGTGTCTCTCCTTTTCATCTTGTGTATGGAGTTGAGGCCATCTTTCCTTTCCTGTGGAAAAATTCTTCCAATATTACCAAGGAGAACCTGATGATATGATCAAAAGAATATAGCAACTAGTAGAAGTGCAGCAAACTAGAGAGCAGCTACTGGAAAAAGCACATGACCATCAACAGAAGATCAAGCATGCCTTTGACAAGAAGGTAAGAAAAGAGAATTTCTAGTTGGGAGATCTAGTACTCAAATGGGATGCATCCAAGCAGGAAGAAGGAAAGCACAGTAAATTTGAAGCCTTGTGGATTGGTCCCTTTAAAATTTCTGAGGTATTTTCAAATAATACTTACAGGTTGCAGAATTTGGAAGAGGCTGAAGTTTTTGGTGGCCCAGTAAATGGGACTTTTTTGAAAAAGTTCTTTGTTTGAGCCACGAATGGATTTCATGCCATTGTAAATATCATTCTCCTTTTTGTTTTAATAGTTGACTCCACAACCCAATGGATAAGGCACTGAAGCTACTAGAGTTCTTAGAGCCTTGCAGGGAGGTCTCTATCCCCCATGGAGCCTATGTTAGCACAAGGAATTTTGATGAATTGAT
>SNQJ01S0053017.1:0-24254 GCA_010110895.2 Picea sitchensis
GATGAGTAGACTCAGTGGCCTGGGCACCCCCACTAGGTCATAGTCTCACACTTAAGGGGGGAAAGTCAAGAAGTTAAAAGTTATATTTTTAAGTTGACTTAAGAAAGGAAAAGGATAAAGGAGTAAAAGATAACTCAACAGAATAATAGAAGATTAACCCTTGGAGTTAACCTAACTCAACAGAGAATTAGAAGGAAAAGTATAAGTAAGAGGATGGGGTGCACCTATTACTCATTCTGGTTTGGGATTGGCATTTGCTATTGCTCTTGAGCATTCAGTTTGGGGGTTTTGCTGTACAAACCCTTGTGAGCAACTCAGTGGTGAAATATCCACTCACCTTGTTCCACAGCTTGGTCTCGGGGATGAAGATTCATAAAGTTAGTAATAGATTAAAAACTTGTGAAACTATTTCATCCAAAGTGTATAAATCAAAATTTATTATTATTCTTCATATTTGATATTTTAAATTTAATTAAATAAATTAAATATATTATAATAATTTGATAATATAAATTGAAAAAATCTTTGAAAATAATAATTAATATTAGTGAATAATTATATCACTAATATTACTATTACAATATATAAAAAACACATAATTATTCAAATCACAATCATCTCACTCATCATATTTAAATATTTTTGTTTATAGACATGTTTAATCAACATATTGTATCTTCTTGGACAACAAACAATTCACCTTGAAGAAGAGTTAAACATTATATGGCATTAATGATTATAACTTTTTGCAATCACAATCCAAATTCAATGATTTCATAAAATTAAAGTTAAACATTATATGGCACCTATAAATTTAAATGAGCGATACATCTCAAATTTAATTTAAAAACCAAAAAAATGATTAATAATGTTAATCATTAGCATACTCATAATACATTTTATATATCAAACAACAACAACCACAACATTATATTAAAAACCTAATATACATGAGCGATATACATATCAATATGCATGTTAAACATACATCTCAACAAAATCTGCAATACACATGTCATATATACATCTCAAATCAAATACAAAACAATCAACATACATGTCAATCAATACCACTACTACCTAGGTCCACCACTAGAGCCAGATGAATCAATGTCTCTGCTACCAAAGGTAGAGGGTCTATCAATACCTATGTTAGAAGTAAGAAATGACAAAAATACATGATCAAATGTGTCTCCATCAAGATCAACCTGTACAACACCCGATGTGAACATAGTGTCCACAACATCAATAGTTTGTGACACGTGTGGAGGAGGAGGATCTGTGGATGAATACACATGTGGAGGAGGAGGATCTGTGGATGAATACACATGTGGAGGAGGAGGATTTGTGGATGACTAACCATAACACCGCATAGGTGATCCATTAGCTCTATTCAGATTCTCTAATCTGGTCTACATTTCATGCAAAGTCTATGTACTACATGCTACTCTACTTCCTCCATCTCCTCATCATATTAGGGAGGTGAATCTCCATCATATGTGCTAATATATGAAAACAATAGATAATAATAATCAAATAATTGAAACAAAATGTTACAATAAATTACAGGTACATTAAATAAGACGTAAAAATATGCAAATAGATTTATCAAAACATAACGATAATATTACCTCTCTCATTTGCTGGCTCAACTACTATAAATAGGATGTTTGGAAATCCTCTCCAATCCATCCCCACATATGGGTACTATACAATATCGAGAACAAGATTTTCCTTTCTATCAAAAACATCGCACGCCTTCCTATCAACCAGAGTAGACAAAAAGTTTGGTGGGCCCCTCTTGGGAAGCTACTACCCCTACATGTGCATACACACATTAGTCTTAGGCCTAGGAGGAAAGAAGGGTACTCCTAATTGAGTGGTATGGAATCTCTAAAAAAATAATGTAAATAACTCTAACGTGAATGGGAAGAATATCCTCCCATAAAAATGGCACAACAACAATCTAATGAAAAAAAAATTTGTCTCAAAAATATCTTCATCCACTTAATCAATTAGGGTCTCTACAATAAAATATGTACATAATACATCAAATGGAAACCAATGCGCTTCCCATCAAATCTAAAGTGTGACAATGAAATGAGAATAAGATACAAGCACTTAACATCCTCTGCATTAAATAAATCTATCCACATCTGACCACCAACAACCTGAAATGATAAAGTGGAATGAATGTTTGGACTGACATATATCTACACATATACCACCTAGCTATGTCTTGCAACACCATGAGTTAGATTAGGGAATTGGGGCCAAACCTCTCCCCTCCTAGATGACCCAGTGATAAAATAAAAATCCTTCTCTGTGGGTTGATACCACATTTTGGGACCGATCCTAAATGGTTATCGACCACGATCCCAATGATGGATCAATTATTGTAGAAACAAAGAGTTCCCTCTGAGGGATGTACCCTCCTCATAAAACTTGAGGAGGAAAACATCCTTCAAAATTGCACATGTAAGAGGTAAAATAGGGTGAAGACACCTCTCCCTCTCCCTCTCCCTATCTCGGGCTTCCCACTCATGTACAAAAATGTAAGTTTTGACCCGTTACTGTTGTTTCTCCTACTCTCATCATTGTCATCTCTAATTCACATAAAAATATTATTAGACACATATACATAGATAAAATGAATTGAAATTATAAAAAACACACAAATATAAATAATTTGTATTTAAAAAAAAACTAAAATTAATTTTTGATTGCAAAAAAAGTGGAAAAGTAACTAGTGCACCAAAAATAGTAACTATGCACCACCATCAGTGCAATATATTAGTAATAAAGTACTGTTATGTGGTGAAATTAGTGAAACGCATTGATTCTCCACAATTATTGGAGCACCGGTAAGTATTTAGTAGTGCATTTCGTTACATAATGCACCAAGAATGGGGCCTTCCAAAAGGCGCATTCCATGCCATTTTGAATCTATTTTGTGTAGGCAGTGCGATTGGTTATACATAATACACCAGTGCTTAGTTATAACTATAGCACCGATATGTATTTAATGTTGTGATTATATGCATGGAACCAATCACAGTTCATTCCATATGACACAATGATATGTTATATATTAAATTTTGGGCCAGTGTTGGGCTGTGAACAACATCATTGTGTTTAATATACTAGGACACATCGATAACGAGGCATCCATTAAGTTGCACCGATATGATAAATTTTTACATATTCGACTGATGTTGTGCTATATAAAACACTAGTGCATTTCGTAGACCTACGAGCACCACTAGGTAAAACATTTTGATGCAAATTAGGCACTGCGATGTGTTAATGTGAACGGACTAGTGCTCGTGTTGTCTTGGAACACAAAAGTTTTTTTTGGCGGTGCGTTGTGTTTATAAATGCATTGGTAATGGGGCATCCAAAATATGCATCACTATGATGGGCCATTACATATTTTTTTCGGTACGGTTATGTGAATAGGCTCAATGCATTGTGTTGACATAGACACACCGTTGCGATAAATTGTATGTCTTGGAAAATGGGGCAGTGTGGTTGGTTAAAAGGAATGCATGAAGGCTCCATTATTATTGCATAAATTCTAGGTTTTGTGTGGTGCATTTTCCTTTAGGACACATTGGTAATGATGCATCAAATAAGGAACACTACTAATATTAAATCTTAAATAACCAGCCCGGTGTTGTGTTATTTATAGCACTAGTGCATTTTGTTAACATTGGTGCACTACTTGGTTAATTTTTTTGTTGAAAGTTAGGTGGTGAGATTACTTAATTGAAACGTACTAGTTCTCCTAATTTATTGGACCACCAGTGTTATGTTTAGTGGTGTGTTAGGTTCTATAATGCACCATCAACAAGGCATCCATAAATAGGCACCGCTACAATTTTTTTTGAAATTTGGGATGGTGCCATTTTGTGCATGACACCGATGCATATTTCTATCATATACACATTGGTAACATTGATTCTCATAATATTCACTATATGATAATTTCTTAAAAAACTGGTCCGGTGTTGTGTTATTTACAACACTGGTGCATGTTGTTAACTTTGGTGCACTGGTAGGTTAATTTTTATGTTCAAAATTGTTACAACCTAATTTCCACCCTACAAGCCAGAGAGGATTTCATTAGAGGATTAATGCCCTAATGCATCTTTTGCCTATGGTTTCACACCTTTGGAGCCTTTTTTTATTAAATTTTAAGCATCCTCGCGGGACACCTAACAGACAACAAACGAGGAACTTGCTTGACACTAGTTGTACAACCAATGAGGCACTGTCAAGTTTCTAGAATTGGGGAGTTACGAGACGAGAGGAAATATATGAGTTGGATCTTAGTGGCTAGGACCTAGGAAATCACATCATTCGAGTCTCTAGTGGTCGCTAGAATATCTAGAAGCCTCTCCCAAGCCTCCTCTAAGAGATATATAACAAAGGCAAGCCTTGGGAAAGGGAGAGGAAGAATTCAGTAACAAGGTTATGCTGCCAAAATACAGAACTATCCAGCCATAAGTCATTGGAGCCTAGCATGACCAGGGAGCTGTAAGGAAGAGAAAGGAGAAAGGATATTTAAGGATCCCACATAACAATGATTATTGATGTAGGCTCCTTCAATTTCCTTGCTCTTCCTTTCATCTCCTTGGTCATGCTAGGCTCCAATGACTTTTGGCTGGATAGTTCTATAGTTTGGTAGCATAACCTTGCTATTGAATTCTTCCTCTCCCTTTCCCAAGGCTTACCTTTGTTATATATCTCTTGGAGGAGGCTTGGGAGAGGCTTATAGATCTTCTAAAGACCACTAGAGAATCGAATTATGTGAGTTTATAGGTCCTATCCACTAAGATCCAACTCATATCTCACATGTCGCATCGTAACTCCCCAATTATAGAAACTTGACAATGCCTCATTGGTTGCACAATTAGTGTCAAGAAAGTGCCTTTCTTGTTGTCTGCTAGGTGTCCCACGAGGATGCATAAAAATGGGTAAAAAATGATCCAAAAGGTGTGAAACCCTAGACAAAAGATGCATTAGGTCCTTATTCCTCTGATGACATCCTTTCTAGCCTATAGGGTGGAAATAAAGGCTATAAAAAAAATCAGGCAGAGCATTTTGTTTATTGGAACACCTTGGTGCTCCATATTTCTTAGAGCACCAAAATTTTTGTTTAGTGGTGCATTTCTTTGTATAATAGGCTGACCATAGGGTGTCTAGGAAAACACACCTCTATGATTGTTTTTGAAATTTGGCATAGTGTCATTTTGTGAAAACGCCAATTGATATTGTTATCATGTATGCATCAATGGCGACACTTCTTGTATATTTGCAGGAAGCACTCGTAGCAGGCTGAGATGACGTATTCATGTGCACCATACATAATTGAAAAGAAAATTAAAAAAGATCTAAATTTAATGCCAATTTGACATTTTCATTCGATGAAAATTCAAATAAGAAGGTAACAAAAAATTTACCTAGGATCTTTTGTCATGAGGAGGTATGGATCCATCGTAGAAAAGAAATTAAATTTGAGGAAATTTCCAAAATATGGAAATGTGTGGAATCTAGCAATGGAGCTATTGAGCTCACTATAAAGCACTGCAAACGAGGCAATCTTGAAAGACAAGTGAGAACTGATGTTTGCCAGAGTGTTTGGAAGCACATAATGAGCAATAATGATGAAAATTGGTTTGGTATTTTTTTTATTTTACCCTACCTCGATGCGCCTGATGACAAGGACACACATTGATGTATCATATCCATGTGCACTAGGTCACTTTTTTTGTTGCTTGTATTTTTTTTTATAGAGGATGAAGGTGTACCTTAATTTTGAATCGCTAGGGTATTTGTAATGTGTCTACATTAGGGTTGTTGGATTAATTGTCTGCATACAGGTTGTAAGACCGAAGGTTCAGTTTAACTATTAATAACAAACCCACCAGGCACTGGCTCTTTCAACATCACCTGCTTGTACAGATGAAGTCTCACCTGAGGTATCTATTGGGACTGCAAGAACCATGATTATTCTATAGTAAGGGAAAGGGAGACAAACACATGATTCATTCTTCCTTATTTTACCTATGCGTGTGATTCAACTCTAGTTAGTATTACTTTCTTTTAGATTCCTCTGCTTAGCATAATTCTGATTATTACAGAGATTCTTCACAGTCACAATCATGATTATTACACCATAATTCATCCATAAACTAAGTGTATTCTACAAATCATAGAAACATAATTCATAAGCACACATAGACAATTAGATACCAAAAGACTCAATATCCTCTCTAAACTCTCTCTTTATTCATCTGTCTCTTTCCTAACCAATTATTACATTCACAACTATGGAATGATCTTTTTCTAGCCCCCTAATCTCGCAACCCATTACACATTTATACCTCAAAATATAGGGCTTAAAACCCTAGTCTATTTATCCCAAAAATATCCCATCACAATGCATGGCCAACTTAGTTAACTGGCTATTCAACTTATTTCTTCTGCTTTTCTCTCTTCATGTTGCTTTTCTGTTGTTCTTCTTTTTCTGGAATGTCATGTTGTCATCCTTTTCTCGTGCTTTCTTCTCTCACTCTCTTTCTTTATTCTTCTTTCCGTGTTTTCTTCCTCCTATGCACTATTATAATCATAATATATAATAATAAATATAAATATATTATAATAGTTAATGAATAATTAATGAAGAGACATTGTCCCAATGAAAGGTCACATCTCTTCATGGAAGGACACCCCTATGTGGGTATATAAGGCCCTATTTATTATTGTATCTCATCATCTCATATTCATATACATTATTATTTGATATATTATCCTTTATGGATTATAACCTGTTGTCCTACCTACACTGAGTATTTACCTGGTGAACCGGCTTGGTTCACCACAATGGTATTAGAGCGCTTTTCTCGGGCACTTCTCCTGATCCCGGCCTTTGGCCACTAGACTTATAGTCAATTTCATTACCCTTGGAAACAATCTATTGGCCTTTGGTCACATAAAATTTCAGATTTCTCTGAAGAGTTTGAAGAATTGGTCCTTGACCACAAATAGGCCCTTGGCCACTCTAAGTTTAGAAATTCTATTCGAAAAAGAAAAAACTGTTGTAAAGAACCAGGAATTTGGGAGTTGAAATTATTTAAAGAAATTATACTATATATATATTCAGATAAGACATAATCATTATGTTGCAAAGAAAATTAGAAGAATCAGAACCAAAACATTCCACTGCCAATTTTAGTGTCTGTATTTTCTGCAATTAATAATTTCAATCATCCTGACACTCAATCGCTTCAATTACTCATTGTAAATCCCATACCTTTCCGTCCCTACACCTACAGGTTTAAAAAAATTCAAAAATCCTTATGGAAATTAACTCGCTATAAATTTTGTGTCATCCGTACTGCCACCAAAATTCATTCTCTTATACATTTATATATTATTTATTATCCTCATGGATATTTTTATATTCCAAGTATTTTGTATATTTTACTCGTAAGCCAGATTTGGTTATTACGTTTGTGTGAACGAACTTTGTTCATTTCATTTAGTATCAGAGCGATGTCTGATCTTGACCTTTGGCCATCTAACCTTTGGCAACATATCTATTAGTTGTTGGTCGCAACTACAATACTTCTAGAGTTGGTCCAAAAACTCCAGTCCTTGACCATAATTGGACCTTGGCCATTTGAATTATAAAATTTTCGCTGCAGAATACAATATTGAAGAAAAATAAACTATTACCCAAAAATTAAAAAAAAAGTAAAGAGATTCCTTCCACCTTGCATTGATAAGAATATTGAAAAGAAAGAAAGTGTAAAAGAATGGTTTAAACTACCACATTTTTTTTGAACAAGAAGTTTTTGTTTCCATAAAGAAAAAAGAAAAGAAAAAGAAAAACACACACACACACACACACACACACACACACATATATAAGGAAAAAGAAAAGAATTGTTTTTCCTATTATAAAGAAAAATAAAAGAATAAAAACAAAATATTATTACCAGCCAATGCGTACATCAATATCCACTATTTAGAACCATGCAACTACAAGTTATTATGTACAACATTTTTTGAATGATTTTAAGTGTAGTAACTCTACTGCTCATTATACCAATCCATACAATTTCCATAGAAGTAAAAGGGTAAATTGCCACTGTTTAATAAAAAATCATGACCTTTGTTAAAACAAAACAGAAAGGAAAAAAATTTAATTAACTTCTACATTATATTAATTTTAAGAAGTGAAGAATATATGGTGAAAAATATAAACGGAGGATATATAATAAAAAAAGTCAAAAGTTTTAATTAAAAAAAAGGTTGTTTTAAAGTTCACAAATTCGGTGAGTTAAGGAAGGAGTATAACCAAAAAAAAATTCTTTTGGGAAGTGTGTAGGTAATATTAAATTATTTTTCATTAATTACCAAGAAAAAAAGAAAAGAGATTAAATGAATATAAAATTACTTTTGGTAAAGTATAAGAAAATATTCAAAGTTTTTGAACTCTATATATAAAAAAAGAAGAATTATCAAGGACTATTTTCTTAAAACAGTATAAAGGAATATTAGAGGAGGATATATATTAAGTCAAGAAGCTTAAGTCTTATTATTATTAAAGGGATATAATAATAATAATAATCTATTTTTAAGGTCATGGCCAAGCCACACCAAATTGGTGTATGGGACCCCCTTGTTTGTGGGACAAGGGACCTCCCTCCGCCCATCAATTTGACTAGTAAAGTCTACGGAGGTATAAATACCCTACCCCCCTCTGGATTTGAACTTGTGACCTTATAATAATTATAAGGTCAATTCAAATTAAAAAAATGGATTTTAGAGAAGGAATATTTTCTGGTAAATATCATCTAACTAGATGCATCGAATTATTAACATTTAGAGAAAATATTCAAGAAAAATAAGTTAGCATCCACATTTTCCTAGATAAGAAGAAAAATCACATAAGTATGGATTTAATCAATTAATAATTCCAAAGAAAAATGTAATCGAAACAAAAGACTTTTTTTTGGGCAATAAATATGACATCAAGGACTTACCGTCGACACTCGAAGATTATAAAATTGTATCTAATTTCGAGATTACAACTATATATGAAAAAGAGGTTGACATAATCCTCGAATCAACTTGGTTAGAGACACTGGGTAGCTTAATATTAAACCTTCAATTTATTTTTTTAATGTTTTCCTACAAGAAGAAAAAAATAAAATTACATGATGTCTTAGTGAAGTCAGAGTCAATATATACGTTAAAATATCTTGATCAGATCTCCAAAATACTACTTTCGGATAAACAACAATCAATACTTGAGATCCAGAAGGAGTGTGACAAAATAGTCATAGACAAAAATGCAGAAATTTGTCGCCTAAAAATTCATAATCAAAGTTTACTCTCCCAGATTAAGAAGATAAAGAGTGATAAGAAGACGGTAGAGGACAAGTTAGAACAACTTATCAATAACGAATCATTGGTAGATAAAGAGACAGTGACTGAACCTATGGAACTATATAAGTCTTCAAATGGAAAAAACCTAATGGTGGATAAAGCAATTAATACAGACCCAATGAACCTTACAGCTCAAAATGATTCATTTGATGTAAAGAGTTCTTCACATGTTGAAGTAGAAACAAGACAGGGATATGCAGAAGACTCAATTCCAATTGTTAATCAAGAAGAAGCTACAAGTACACGAAGTAAATATCAAGTTGCAAGGATGCCTTATAGACATCCTAATCATACAAATCAATACCTCAACCAATCAATGTATCCACAGAAACAAATGAAAAATATTCCAAATATTATTACCTCCATTACAAATGATGCTCAAGGTAGAAGTTATCATGGGAGTCTAAATACATCAAATTGTCTATAAGAACCCCATAAAATCCCCATTGTGCAAAAGATCTATTTAAGGTGGGAAGACTCCCTTATAATTCGACGGTTCTACGCAGTGCTTAGAAGACCCTATCATTTCAAGTCCTCAATGATCACTAATTCAGGAATAAAGAATAAGGAGATGATATTACAAGCCATGGAAAGAGATAAGTCTTCTATAAGTATGCTTTGAGGACAAAGCATTTTTAAGGGGAATATAATGTTATGAACATAATATATAATAATAAATATAAATACATTATAATAGTTAATGAATAATTAATGAAGAGACATCGCCCCAATGAAAGGTCATGTCTCTTTATGGAAGGGCACCCCTACGTGGGTATATAAGGCCCTCTTTCTTATTGTATCTCATCATCTCATATTCATATACATTGTTATTTAATATATTATCCTTTGTGGATTATAACCTATTATCCTACCTACATTGGGTATTTATCTGGTGAACCGGCTTGGTTCACCACACACACTTTATTTCGTCTATGCACTTTCTTCCTTTTGCACAATTTTATGTGGAATGTGTCTTAGCTACGTGCTACTTTCCTTTCTTTCTGCACTTTCCTTATACTTAGGCTTTTCTCCCAACATTGTATCCAAAACTTCCTGTCCAACAAGCCCCCAACACTCACCTCTAGCTCATCCCGAGCCACTCAGTCCTGTTGTCTGTTCTTCCATGTCAAAATGAAGTGTTGAGAGACAACCTTAGTGACCTCTACCTCTTTGAAAATTGTGGCCTCTATTGCTACTATCTCCTCTATGGCTTGCGGGGTCAAGTCTATGAGTTTGTTCTCTGCTTCCACCGCTGCTTGTTTGATCTTACCTTGAATAGTGGTCAATTCTCCATTGATCCGTACTGCTTCTTCTTTCCTTGGTCCTAGTCTTTGTTGAAGGATATTTTGCTGGTCCCTTAGTATCTCCACTTATACACATGCCTTCTGCTGAGCCAAAATAGCTGCCATATGCTCTACTAGTGGCAGTGTAGCCTCCTTTTCTACTACCTTGTGTGCATGTTCTTGTGCTTCTCTTAGCTTGGCCTCTATGGACTTCATTTTTGGGTCTCCCATGAGCTCTTTCTACACATGTTCACTCTCCTCGCAAAGTTTTGTGCATTCATCTTCAAATTTTTGAATGTTGGAAACTGTTGTCGTTTCCATCCTCACCGTACCTTCGTGCACCTCCGGTGGCATTCTAGGCATGCTCCTCAGTTGTAAATACTGGATTTTCTCCCTGAATCCTTTAATGAATTAGCTAATATTCAACAATTTTTCCTCCATATTGGCTTCTATTACCAGGGGAACTTCTGGTAGTTCCTTGTATAATTTCTGGACAACTACTTGTGTCTTTTGCACCATGGCTTCAACTTCATCCTTCTCCTGTAGATATTTCATGGCCTATTCCTCATCACCCTTGTTATTCTTCAGAACTTCCTCTATTCGGCCTTCAATATCCTTGTTTTGTTAAAGTACCATATCATACTATGCCTTCACTTGGGATCTTTTTTCCCGTATTCTTTCCAAGTCTCAGTTCACCGCATCTCCTCTGTTCTTTATTTCTTGCACCAATTCTTCTTGCAAGTCCTGTAATCTTTGTATGGGTAGTTTTGATATGACTATATTACGCTGTCCAAACTCCTTTATTTGGTCCTGCAATTCACCCCATGGAAGCTATAGTTCATCTGCTTCAATCCATAAGGTTCTATGTTCCCTTGTTAGTTGTGTTAGGGCTGGATGCACACTTTTCTCTTTTGTCCTTGGTCCTGTGGACGTTCCTCCCTCTGATTTGTGTTTTGTCATGATGCATGTTGTTTCTAGTAGTTTTTCAATTTTTCCCAACTGATCCTACACCTTCTTCTGTGGTTCCTCTTGCTTCTTTGTTGCATCCTCCCAGATTTCCTCTATGGTATATCGTATATGGTAACTAATCCTATCCATATAATAATTGGTTAATATATAAAACAGGGTCTTATTCTACACCTTAAATTTATTCCATGCCCCTCCTACTTGTTCTGGCCCCTTATCCTTCCTTTTGAGTCCTTCTTCATGGACTGTAGATTGGCCAAGAAGATTACCTGCACCATTCTTCTGATCCTGTTATTTCTCAGTTTTGTCTTGGTATTCGTCCTCTACGGATGACCCTGGATTTTCTACTGGGATCCTCCAATCTTCCTCTCAGTCATTGATTATTAAGTGCATGTCTTTTGTTGTCAACCGATAACTGGTTGGAAACCATTGCCGCGTAGGATCCTTTTTGGCTTGCACATACATATGGTGCATGTTGGCTCTGAATTGTCTGATAACCTTGTATGCGGTGACTGTTTCCTCTAATATGCGGAGTGTTGTCTCCACTAAAATAATAACGAGCTCCAAATAGGTATAAAATATGGTGTTCTTGTCATTATGTCGTCTCTTGATTGTTTTGTGACATAAGTTGGCATACCTAGCAGCCAAAGGGATGGGACCTGAAGTACGCATGCATTGGTAATACCCTAGATCTTACCACCCAACCAATGCAATGACGATGAGAAACCATGCATGGTGAAATTCCATTCCCTTCACCTGGGCCTTCGTGCAATCTTGTAGAAACTGGTTGACAAAAAATGTAGCCCAATTCATCTGAACTCCTTCCTTGCATTTCTCTACTGCTGAAATTACTACAGACGGTACTTCATATTTGTGACATTTTTGAAACAGTTTATAGGCCAAAACCTATGTCACAAAACTAAAATCCTTGTCACTGATTCTCTTCACATCCAGGCCCCTCTTGCCTATGATTGTGTCAATTTTTTCTTTCATGGACTCAGAGAGGGATCACTCTCCCATTTTTTTGAACAATAGTGCTAGGTATTTTCCTTATTTGCACAACCTTGTGATAGACACAATTAATGAAATATCAATCGATACCATGGGATCGAGCCAAAGTGTTCCCCCATGAGCGCAATTGAGTAACACCTTTACACAGACATTAATTTTTGTACTTTGTTTGAAATGTGGAATTTCGAACAAGTTTAGTATCCCTTCTTTCTCCAAGCCTGATGCCTATTCCTACGACTCTACCAGAATTTCTCCTATGTCTGGGATGGTCTTCGTGCATAAATATTGATCCCTAGACAACTCATGGAATTTTTGTCTATCTGTGATATCATGGTCCATAAACTTCAAGATGGAAATATTCCTGAGCATGTATTCATCGCTACTGACGCCGACCAAAACTAATGTTATCGACCCATGGGTAATTTTCATTCACTGGTAAATTTACTGGTGGTGTGTCATCCTTCCTTGGTGGTAATCAATCTCTATGAAAAACTGCTAATGGTGTTGGAGTCGAAGTTCCAGCTACTACCTCCTCAACATCCACTTCTGATACTAGTCGTTTCGTTTGTGTCTTCACTACGACATATGACCCTCTAACTCTCAACGACTCCAATCAAATTGTGTGATGGACTCTTGGACTAGATCTGTGTGTCGGTGTGAATTACCTTAGCCCAATTATGGTAGTTTGGCTCTGTTCGCTCCCGCTTGCATGTAACAATGACTTAGACTTTACGAGATTCTTGTTATTTTGGTGCTTTCATGCCAACTATGTTTGTCTCATCCTGCCTTAACTTCCTTGTCCAATCCATCGCCATGGTGGGTGACTGGTTAACTAAATGCCTTTATTTCCAAATCTGTCTTATGATTTTCCTCTCGTATCGCTGAACTGTTCATGATTTCCGACAGATTTTCCCATTTTGGACTTATACAACACTTTTATGACCTGTCACACCTACGACCTAACTATCATTTCCATGCCTTACTACTTTTAACGGTCTTGTCATTGCCAAAATGCGCATTGATTCTTTGTTATCTTAGCTGTATACTTCGTAGTTTGCGTCGTTCGCATCTTATCTCTTAACTTGGTGCAGTGTAATTTTTCCGTGTGATGATCCTTCCTTCTTTGCAAGTTTGATGCCTTGGTACTCAAACACTCTTTTTATTTTTCCTATATCTATTTTTCATTTGATTTTCTTTCTTTTTCTACTTTTTATTTGGTTTTCCTTATTTTTCTTGTTAGTATGGTACAACTACTATAATATAGGGGTTCTCGCACAAGACAAATTACTGTGCATACTGTCGATTATATCTATAGAGTTTCAGTCGATGCCCATTCACCATTCCTTCCAAGACTTTTCCATTCAAGGTTTCCAACTGTGTAGCACCTGTATCAATTATTTGCTAGATCACGTAGGGTCCTAACCACTGCATACGAAAATTCCCTGGATGTTGTATATACTTTCTGTCATAGAGTACTACCAAATCACCAAATTGGAATTTATTTGGTTTAATGTGTCGATCATGCCAGGCCTTCTCTTTGGCTTTCTGAACCTGTTGATGAAATCCTGCAACAAAATGGTCCTCCTCAAGCTATAATAACTACACCAACCTCTCCTCTATCATGCCAGTATCCGAGAGCTCATTGATTGTTGCAATGTGTAGGTTAGTTAGAATGAAATCCATTGTCATCATTGCTTCCTGTCCATAGACCAACCATAAAGGTGTTTGTACTGTCAGCTTCTTACTTGTAGTTTTGTAAGTCCATAGTACTGTAGGGACTCGTAAGTCCCAATAATATCTCCCTACATTGTAGATATTTATCAAATCATTCTCCAATATCTTATTAAAATATTCCTCTATGCCATTGGCTTGCAGGTGATATGATGTTCTCTTTTGATGATGAATCTAAAACTCCTCAGTCAATGCGGAAATTGTTTTTTTCAGAAAGTGTGTACCTTTATCACTAAGTAATATGTGTGGACATCCAAACCTTGTGAATACATTCTTGAACAAAAACCACACAACATCCTCACAATACAATCAATAATTAGTCTTTCTTCTTCCCACCTTGTCAAGTACTCTTTTGTAGTGATGGTGTACCTTTCTCCTGATCTTCTTACTTGTGGATTGATTGGTCCTACAAATTCAATGGCCCAATTATCAAATGATTGCAACATAACCTGTGGGTATAACAACATTTCATCTCTCCTATATGGTTTTCTCAGTCTTTGACATACATTGTAGGACCGACAATACTCCTTCACATCTTTGTGAAGAACATGCCACCAAATCCTTGCGCATAAAATATTTTGTGTCATTTCTCTTCCTACGTAATGTCCTCCAACAATCCCACCATGCGCTTGTTCAAGTATGATTGGAATTTAATGTTCCAGTACACAACATATTGATATTCCATCTGCACCCAACTTATATAAATTCCCTACAATCAATTGATAATCTACTACTTTCACTACCAATTGCATATTCTGCGCAACTGTCATTTCGGAGGGAGCCATACCTGTACTGAGAAACTCCACAATGTCCGAGAACTAACCATCCACCATCCTTACTGCAAATAAATGTGCATATGGGAGGCTATCATCTAAATTACTTGCATATTCTCCTGTTAGTATGTGTGATAGATGATCTGGTCCTGCATTCAACTTCCCTAGTTTTACTATGATGTCAAATTAAAATTCCTGAAATAATAATAGCTATCTGCATTTTCTTTCTCCAAAAAAGGGCTTGTTGACTAAGTACTTTATTGCAGAATAGTATGTATACATCTTGAAGTGGGACCCCAATAAGTAGTGCCTGAAATTTTGTAGCACATAGACTATTTCCAATCCTTCATGTTCTATAGTTGTATAGTTCGTTTATGATATAGACAACTTCCTATTTGCAAAAGTGATTGGATGATCTATGTCCCCTTCTCCTGGTTGTGACAACACTGCACCCAACGCTATGGATGATTCATATACATGTACATGGAACTCCTTGTTCCACTCCGTGAAGATCAAAATTGGTGCGGTTACCAGTTTTTGTTTCAAATTGTCCAACCCCTGCTAGAAGTCCTCATTCCATTGGAACTTGGCTTCCTTATTCAATAATTTTTCCATGGATGTTGTAATATGTGCATATCCTTTGATAAATTTCTTGTAATAACCGATATGACCCAACGTTTCCCTCAATTGTCTGAATGATGTTGAGGGTTCCAAGTTTAGAATTACTACAACATTGACTAGATTGACCAATAGTCCTTGTTTGCATACTACACGTCCTATTATAATTCCAAATGATGCACAAAAGATACACTTATTGATGTTTAGCTAAATATGACACTGTATGCACCGATATAACATGAGCCAAAGAACTTCTATATGATCCTATAGTAAACTGAACACTGCTCAATCATCCAATTAAACTTCCAAGAATTTATGGATGAATGTTAAGCCCTAAATAGTGGCACATTACCCCTTTAATTGGGGAATATTGCATTATTATTTTTATTTTATTTATGTCATCTTGGGTCCATTCGTTGTAATTATACCTCCTAGTCTCCTATATATACCAAGGAGAATTTTTCATTTGGAATCATATGGTATTTGTGAATTCATATGATGTATAAGGATGTTTCCCCCTCGAAGAGGCTTATTAATATATGAATTTCTCTCTTTTTCAAGACTTTGAGTACTTATTCCGAGGTTTCTATTCTATTTTGATATTTTGTTCCTAACATTTGGTATCAGAGCTCAAGGTCTTTGGGTTTCGCTGCTTCATCTGAGACACTTTGGAATTTTCACTATAATTTTTTTTTCTATGATGTTTCAGAAGGAACTCATTGGAGGATATTTATTAGACGGATCAAGGTACTTGGGGTTGAAATTTCATCTCCTGAGGCTTTATACTTTCGGATATATAGCCTATGTAAGATCGGGTTCCATAATAATCCTGAATTTAGTCATCAAGGAATTTTCTATATAAATGTTTTTATGTGACGTTTCATACCTTGCAACTCAGAGAATATTCAATGACATTATCAAGGTAGTTGTGATAAACACTTTAGCTTCTGGGTCATCCTAATTTTGTAGATACACCCTGTGTAAGATAGGGTAGCTAACTAGTCATATTAACTAATCTCAAACAAGTGTTCCAGGTAAAATAGTGATATATTCTTTAGTGAGTATCCAAATTAAGTGAGACTAGTTTCATTTGACAATGGAAGTTCTATAGTATTTTTGTTGCAAGTTTCAGAATCAAATATCAGATATCTTTCTCTTGGCATGCTTTACAAGTATGCTCTCTTGGAAGGGCCAAAAATTAGCAAGGAGTGGGGAAGTTACCATAACTTCCACTTGGCACATATACTTTTGATCAGACCTATAGCATTGCATAGAAGACGTATCATAGAACTACAAAACAAAATTTCAGACCCAGAAGGGATGGAATTTTGGAGATACAACAAAATAAAGATCCTCTAGCAAAACCACCTCCAAATCAAGGTTTAAAAGGTGTGTTTTTTTTTGTTGTTGGAAATTTACATATATTTTGACTGTAATATTCAATTGGGGTGATTAAAAAGTTATAATAAAGTGGGATAATAGGAGTATCACATAAATTTGAGAGAATCTTAGGGATTTTTAGGTAGAGATGTATTCCAACGTCTCTAAAAGTAGGATCTTTCATTACTTGTTAGCGCTACAACCCATAGACTGTGTGGTTCTTCCACGTACCTAGAGTATATCAGAAGGCCCCTTTCAAATGATTGCTCATTAGAAAACACTACTAGAGATCCCACATACCTTGCATATATCGGGAGACCCCCTAGAATCCTTATACTTACCGAGTAAACGTTTTCGTCATCTTGTTGATATAGTACACCGAGAACAACACTCGGGGAGATCACTCTCTAGTACTTGTGTATTCAGATAGTATAGCTAAAGGCATGGCCAATCCTCCTTAGTTAGTGCCTTGAGATATTGGGCCGAGTACTATTGTTGGACCCCACATGTATATCATATAGTTATAGCACTTGACACTCCCTTGTCTGTGAGGACCTTTGCCTAAGACAATTATGAATTCTTACCTTGCAATGATACTTTTCCAACATGCCACCAAAAAAGGGAAATTCTACACCAAATAATCCTTCAGATAGTCCTACTTGGACTCTTGATGAAGGTGAATAAATGCACAGGGACATAAATGATTTACAAAATAAGGCAATAACAAAAGATGAACTACAAGGGATGATGGATTCAACTGAAGATAAGTTGTAAGAAATAATGGATATTAATATGGATGGTTTAAAAATGGAGATCATGGAAGGATTGAAAATGTTTCTAATAGAGAGGCCACCTGAAAGTGAAAATGTATCCCATGAAATTCATGATGAGGACATAAGGAAGATGAATCAAGACTAGAGAAACTCTAACTTTGGGTTGAAGACCAACCACTTTCCTAAGATTGATATGAGGAATTTTGATGGCAAGGATTCAATCACATGGATACTCCAGATGGAGTAGTTCTTTGATCTACATGATGTGCCACGCACAAAAAGGTACGAATTGCATCTTTATATTTAGAACCCAATCAATTTGTGTGGTATCGATGACTTTGTTCTCACAAATCACTTGTCACTTGGACAATTTTCATGGAAGAGATGATAACACACTATCAGGATACAAGGAGAAATACTTTCTTCAACCAATTGATCAATCTCAAGAAAAAGGGTTCAGTTGTGGAGCACATTGAGAACTTCCAAAGATTAAATATAAAGGTAACGAATATTCCAGATGAGCACCTGATTGATGTATTCATAAGAACTTTAAAGGATAACATTCAACATGAGGTTCACCATTGGGAACCCAAATAATTGGAGAATGAGTTCAGGGTGGCGAGAAATGTTGAAAGTTAAAATATGGCTATGGCTACTATAAGGACCACTCCTAACATCTATCGAGAGAATATTGTTCCTTCTTCTAAACACCTCAACAATTTCCATAATTGTGACAATGATTACAGTAAGGGACATAAGTGTGGTGAGAAGAAATTATTCTACATAGATTGTGAAGAGGAAGAAGAACAAGAACAAGAAAAAGAATAAGAACCATCTCAAGATGAAAACACAAAAGATATTTCTTCTGAAGAGTTGACTCCCACCATACCATGTAATGCATTGGCTCGAATTAGCACTCCTAAAACCCTCAAGATCGAAGGATATATCAAAAATAAAAAGGTAATAGTCCTAATTGATTCTGGTAGTACTCATAATTTCATTCACTATAAATTAGTCAAATCTCTCAATTGCTTTATATATCCAGCATCGAAGTTTCAAGTAATGATTGCAAATGGAGGAACTATCAATTTCTTAGGAAAATTCCATAAGATCAATCTTACTATGGGAGAATACATAATGAATATTCCAATGATTTCTATACCCATGGGTGGTTTTGATGTCGTACTAGGAGTCCAATTGTTACAATAATTGGGTACAATAGGTTTTAATTTTCAAGAACTTTTCATGAAAATTTCATTGGAAGGAAATGAAATTGAGTTAAGGGGTATCACAGGGAAGCCCAGTAAGGGGATAATCTCTAATGGCATGAAAAAAATATTGAAAAAGGAGCATCGAGGTGTAATTGTAGAACTATGCTCACTAGATGTTCAAACATGTAATCCATCAATTCCCCTAGATATCCAAGGGATCATTGATAAGAATTCCAAAGTATTTGAATATATCGCTAGAGGTCTTCCACCCACTTGCAATCATGATCATGCTATTCACCTAATTCTTGAGAGTGTTCCTCCCAACGTCAGGCCTTACAAATACCCTTATGCCCATAAGCATGAAATTGAGCATATGGTTGAAGAAATGTTAGAGGTTGGAATTATTAGACCTAGCCAAAGTTCTTACTCTGCACCAGTGGTAATGGTACTCAAGAAAGAAGGCTCATGGCATATGTGTCTAGATTATAGAGAGCTCAACAAGATCACTATTAAATATAAGTTTTCCATTCTTGTCATTGATGAATTGTTAGATGAAATACATGGAGCAATCCACTTCACAAAGTTGGATCTCCGTTCAGGGTATCATCAAATTAGAATGAAGGAAGCATATATCCAAAAAAAAAACATTCCGAACTCATGAAGGCCATTATGAATTTTTGGTCATGCCTTTTGGCCTTACGAATGCACATTCCACATTCCAAGGGTTGATGAATTCCACTTTGAAGCCCTTCCTTCGAAAATTTGTATTAGTATTTTTTGATGATATACTAATCTATAGGAAGTCTTGGGAGTATCATGTTTGAAATGTTGACATGGTGCTACAACTACTAAAGGAGCAACAAATTTATTACAAACCATCCAAATGTTTCTTTGGGGTGAAGGAGGTAGAGTATTTGGGTCATATTGTATCTCATGAAGGTTTAAAGGTAGACTCTAACAAGATTAAGATCATGATGGACTGGCCGATTCCCAATGAGGACGTCCATCGATGGCATTCCATGAGAGAATTTGCAAATGCATACATGTATGCAAATTCTCTTATTGATAATGCTTATGCAACAAATTCTTTTCTTTTTTAGATGAAAAAAAGATTTTGAATTCAAGGTTTAGAATGCCTCAAGGTTTAGCACCCTTACCTAATAGGTAGGTACTTCAAGGTCAAAACAGATCATGATAGTCTTAAATACTTTTGGAACAAAGACTATTTTCATAAGAACAACAAAAATGGGTGACCAAGATGTTGGGTTATGATTTTGAAATCATCTACAAAAAAGGGAAGCAAAATGTTTTGGTAGATGCACTCTCAAGAAAGGATGAAGATGTTGAGGCCTTTCTCTGTGCTATATCGATCATCCAACCTGATTGGATAATAGAAGCAAGGGATGAATGGAAGAATGAAGAAAACATGTGGACTCTCATTCAAAGGTTGCAACAGGATTCCAGTGCATTAGATACATTTACATGGAAAAAATATTCACTATGGTACAAATATCACTTATATTTATGTAAGAACTCCCAACTCAAACAAAAGGTACTCTAGGAATTCCACACCTCTCCGGGAGGAGGGCACTTAGGATTTTTGAAAACCTACCATAGGGTCAATAAGGATTTTTTTGGGATGGCCTTAAAACTGATGTTCAAAGGTTTGTGGTAGAATTTTTGGTTTTCCAACAAAATAATGTGGAAAAAATTAAGACCCCAGGTCTTTTACAACCATTAGCCATCCCAAGTTAACGATGAGAGGAGTTTTCCATGGATTTCATCACGGGGTTATTGAAGTTTTAAGGAAAGAGTGTCATCATGGTGGTTGTTGATAGATTGATCAAGTATGCACACTTTTGTTCACTCTCTCATCCTTTCAAATCCAATACAGTTGCCACCGCATTCATGGAGACAATTCAAAATCTACATGGAAGCCCAAAGATTATTGTAAGTGAAAGAGATCCCATCTTCACTGGACATTTTTGAACATAATTATTTTCTTGTTTGGGTACTCAATTGGCTCATAGATCATCTTATCATCCTCAATCTAATGGACAAACTAAGATAGTGAAAAAATGTCTATAAGTCTACCTTTGTTGCTTTGTCTCTGATAAACAAACACAATGGTTCAAATGGTTATCCTTGGCAGAATGGTGGTATAAAAATTCCTTTCATACTGCAACAAAAATGACACCATTTATGGCACTCTATGGATATCACCCACCTTCCATCACTTCTTCTCTAAAATAAAAATCTAAGGTTCAAGAAGTGGAAGATCACATCGAGCATAAACAACAAGTTCTCAAACTCTTAAAGGACAACCTAAACTTGGCACATAATCACATGAAACAACAAGAAAATCAACATCGTAGTGAAAGAACTTTTGAAGTAGGGGATTGGGTATTTTTAAGACTACAACCATACAAACATATGTCCCTTAAGAAATATAAGAAGGATGATAAATTATCACAAAGGAGTACTATGGAACTTATAAGGTGTTGCAAAATATTGGTACTATGGCATACAAATTGGGTTACTGCATCTTCATGAGTACACCAAGTTTTCAATGTTTCATGCTTAAAAAAGTTTATGGTGACAAGATCCTAGTTCAAACTATATTTCGAGGCTTGAAGGAAGAAAAATCATATTGTATCCTAAGTCTATCACTGACACAAGAATTTTTTAGTTGAGGAATAGATCCATTTAGGAGTATCTCAAATGGAGGAAACTACTTGTTGAATATTCCACTTGGGAAGATGATTCTTTTATCTGAAGCATCCAAAAATTACTCAAGTGTTAGAGTTAACACTTGTCTGAAGGGGAGGGTAATTTTAAGCCCTAAATATTGGCACATTAAATCTTAATTGGGAATATTACATTAGTAATGTTATTTTATTTATGTTAGCCCAGGTCCATTAGTTATAATTGTACCTCCTAGTCTCCTATATATACCAAGGAGACCTTTCATTTCAGAATCATCTTTCATTTGGAAATTTATGTGGGACAACACTTGTTTGAAGGGGAGGGGCATGTAATCCCTAAATAGTGGCACATTACCTCTTAATTGGGGAATATTACATTAGTAATGTTATTTTATTTATGTTAGCTTGGGTCCATTAGTTATAATTGTACCTCCTAGTCTCCTATATATACCAAGGAGACCTTTTCATTTGGAATCATCTTTCATTTGGAAATTTATGTGGTGTATAAGAAGGTTTCCTCCTCGAAGAGGCTTATTATCTAAAATTCCCTCTTTGTCAAGGTGTTGAGTACTTATTCTGAGGTTTTTTTTATGCTATTTTGATATTTGGTTCTTAACAGACTGGTAATCAAATGATGTCCTAGTGTGTTCAAATTCGGCTCATCTATTTAGATAGTGTATACTTGTACCACAACGGATCATTGTGAAGACTTCAGGTGAAGTACAAACACCACCTCTTTTTTTCTCCTTTCCAACTGATATGGTGGCACCTCACAGACATTGGTACTTGCAGAGATTCCATTTGTTCATTCTCTTGGTCCCAGATATCCTCTCTTCTTGATCTTGAGACATAGCTCCAATGTGTATCTCTTAGTGGCTATGATCTACTTTGACATGGATTCTGTTGGCATGTTTACATGTAGAGTGTGCTTGTCTTTGATGGAAAGAACAACAACAATGATGCCATGTTTACAGGCTAGAACAACAACGGCGTTGGCATATTGGCAACAATGACGACAAATAGGAAAGAAACAATGATAGCATCGGGAATGACGAAATCATGAGAAATTGTTGTCTACCAACTCAGGAGGACGATCACATGGCACATAGTTGGATTTTCTAGATAGCCATAGGATATCATGAATGCCGCAAGGATCATGCACAGGATTCATTAGAATCCGTGAGTTTGCAGAAAGAATCAAAGCTCAGGAGGAAGAGTGCAGAGTTGCACGTAGAGTGCAAGTGTGCACCAGGGCCGATGTTAACTTCATTACCAAAACTTAGGAGAGATAGCATTTTTAGAAAATAAGACGAGTCCCAAAGTTATCAAGACTTGTAGAAGGATCAAAGGTCGAGGCCTTTGACAATTAGAAATTATTCCAAGTCCAGAAGAAGTGTAAGCTCAGGAGGAGGAGCAACAATGATCGTTGGATCGAACACTGAGAAGAATATGGACTGTTAGATCAAAGTCCAAATAGGAGGAATGCGTGCAAAAGAGAGGAACATATCCCATTCGTTGGATCTGAGTGCAAAGGACCAACAACCATTGGATCCAATGGATTTACAGGGAGGATAAGCTCAGGAGGAATACCCAAAAAACGTTAGATTGAATTAGTGGAAGGACAGGATAAGCAAGGGATGAGATATGAGATCTCGATCATTCGAATACCCATTAGCCGTTAGATAAAACTTGAATTTCCATCAGCCATCGGATCAGTTTAAAGTTGAAGGATAGGATAAGCGGGGCTAAAGGGTTGAGAATTTGATTATCCGAATACCCATCAGCTGTCAGATCAAACCTGAATTCCCGTCAGCTGTCGGATAATTTTTGAGTGGAAGGACAGGATAAGCTAGAAGAGCTACATCCCAGACAAATCAAGCCATTGATCTAAGACCTTGATCAAACGACTATCATTTATTTTGAGTCTAAATATGTAAGGAGGTTATGCTATGGAAAAATCTCACTTCAAGTTTCAAGTTGATATTTGAAATATCCAAATTCCAGAGAGCCAAAATATGTTCTCAACTGTCGGATCATCCGAAGAATATCGCAACCGTCAGCTCTCCAAAGAAGACCTCAAGTTTCAGATCGTCTGAAGAGAATCTGGGCCGTCTGATCCAGAGCGTGAATTTGATATTTTAAATCTTCGAAGTCCAGAGAGACAAAACAAATCCTTGCTTGTCGGATCATCCGAAGTAAATTTTGGTCATTAGATCATTCTAAAGTGGAAGGAAAAGATAAGTTAGAATAAGGGAATGCTAATCTCAACGGCCAATAATTGGGCACTCAGATATATGGTCGAAGGGCATATCGGAGCCCCTCGATCTTTCTGCCTTTAACT